>WNWK01034835.1:0-20197 GCA_009830355.1 Cherax destructor
AAAAATTGCATTTTTTGGAATACACAGGAAGACACTTTGAGTCTCAAAAGGATACCAAAAATCAAGTAGTACACTTACTAAACGTAGTTTACTGTCAGAGGTATCACAATGTTTTGATCCTCTAGGACTCGTTCACCAATTACCATAAAATGCGTAAAATGCTTGTGCAAGATGCATGGAAACTCAAAAATAAGTTGGGATGAGAACTTGCCTCAAGAAATGAGTCAAGAATGGGATGAAATGTCCAAGGAGTTTAAACAACTTCATCAAATTAATGTTTCATGTATTTTTCGAAAATAATATGAAATACTCTATAAAAATATTGATTTTTATAGATTTTTATTGGGATTTTTTAAAAATATGTAAATAATTAATAAATATTCAAAAATGCTATAAAACTTGATTTTATTGCATTTTTTGACGATTTAATGCATTTTCAAGGATTTTCTGAAAACTATATTTTTTAGATAAAATCCACCTATGAGTAAGCTTCCTAAAAGAAAATCATAAAATTTTGCTAACTTTTCCCATAAATTTCAATTGCAGTAGAAAAGTCTATTTAAAAGTTTGAAAATCTAGGTATTTTAGCTAAAAAATGAGTTTTGCCAGAAAAGCACTCAAACCGCTCTAAAACGTCGAAATATGCAATAAAATACGATTTTAGCACATTTTTCTGAGCTTTTTAATGTTTCATGTATTTTTCGAAAATAATATGAAATACTCTATAAAAATATTGATTTTTATAGATTTTTATTGGGATTTTTAAAAATATGTAAATAATTAATAAATATTCTAAAATGCTATAAAACTTGATTTTATTGCATTTGTTGACGATTTAAGGCATTTACAAGGATTTTCTGAAAACACTATTTTTTTTAGATAAAATATACCTGAGTAAGCTTCCTAAAAGAAAATTTTAAAATTTTGCTTAATTTTCCCATAAATTTCAATTGCAGTAGAAATTCAATTTAAAAGTGTGATAATCTAAGTATTTTAGCTAAAAAATGAGTTTTGCCAGAAAAGCACTCAAACCGCTCTAAAACGTCGAAATATGCAATAAAATACGATTTTAGCACATTTTTCTGAGCTTTTTAATGTTTCATGTATTTTTCGAAAATAATATGAAATACTCTATAAAAATATTGATTTTTATAGATTTTTAATGGGATTTTTTAAAAATATTTAAATAATTAATAAATATTAAAAAATGCTATAAAATTTGATTTTATTGCATTTTATGACGATTTAAGCCATTTTGAAGGATTTTCTGAAAAAATATTTTTTTTAGATAAAATCCACCTATGAGTAAGCTTCCTAAAAGAAAATCATAAAATTTTGCTAACTTTTCCCATAAATTTCAATTGCAGTAGTAATTCTATTTAAAAGTTTGAAAATCTACGTATTTTAGCTAAAAATTGAGTTTTGCCAGAAAAGCACTCAAACCGCTCTAAATCGTCGAAATATGCAATAAAATACCATTTTAGCACATTTTTATGATATTTTTTATGTTTCATGTATTTTTTGAAAAATAATATGAAATATTCTATAAAAATATTGATTTTTATAGATTTTTAATGGGATTTTTTAAAAATATGTAAATAATTATTAAATATTCAAAAATGCATTTTTTGACGATTTAGAGCATTTTCAAGGATTTTCAGAAAAAACATATTTTTTAGATAAAATCCACCTATGAGTAAGCTTCCTAAAAGAAAATCATAAAATTTTGCTAACTTTTCCCATAAATTTCAATTGCAGTAGAAATTCTATTTAAAAGTTTGAAAATCTAGGTATTTTAGCTAAAAAATGAGTTTTGCTAGAAAAGCACTCAAACCACTCTAAAACGTCGAAATATGCAATAAAATAAGATTTTAGCACATTTTTCTGAGCTTTTAAATGTTTCATTTATTTTTTGAAAATAATATGAAATATTCTAAATTAATATTGATTTTTATAGATTTTTAATGGGATTTTTTAAAAATATGTAAATAATTTATAAATATTCAAAATGCTATAAAACGTTATTTTATTGCATTTTTTGACGATTTAAGGCATTTTCAAGGATTTTCTGAAAAAAAATTTTTTTAGATAAAATATACCTATGAGTAAGCTTCCTAAAAGAAAATCATAAAATTTTGCTTACTTTTCCCATAAATTTCAATTGCAGTAGAAATTCTATTTAAAAGTGTGATAATCTAAGTATTTTAGCTAAAAAATGAGTTTTGCCAGAAAATCACTCAAACTGCTCTAAAACGTCGAAATATGCAATAAAATACGATTTTAGCACATTTTTCTGAGCTTTTTAATGTTTCATGTATTTTTCGAAAATAATATGAAATATTATAAAATATTGGTTTTTATAGATTTTTAATGTTTAAAATATTAAATAATTAAAATATTCAATGTTAAAATTGATTTTATTTTGATTTAATTTAGATTTTCGAAACTATTTTAGATAAAATACCTGAGTAAGCTTCAAAGAAAATCTAAAATTTTGTAATTTTCCCATAAATTTCAATTGCAGTAGAAATTTATTTAAAAGTTTGAAAATCTATATTTTAGCTAAAATTAGTTTTGCAGAAAAGCACTAAACGTCTAAAACTCGAAATATGCAATAAAATACGATTTTAGCACATTTTTCTGAGCTTATGTTTCATGTATTTTCGAAAAATATGAAATATTTTAAAATATTGATTTTTATAGATTTAATGATTTAAAATATGTAAATATTTATAAATTTCAAATGCTATAAAACTTATTTTATTGCATTTGACGATTAAGGCATTTTCAGATTTTCGAAAAATATTTTAGATAAAATACCTGAGTAACTTCCAAGAAAATCAAATTTTGCTACTTTCCATAAATTTCAATTGCAGAAATTTATTTAAAAGTTGAAATCAGTATTTTAGTAAAATGAGTTTTCAGAAAAGCACTAAACGCTCTAAAACCAAATATGCAATAAAATGATTTTAGCACATTTTTCTGAGCTTTTAATGTTTCATGTATTTTGAAAATATGAAATATCTAAAAAATTTATTTTAGATTTTAATGGATTTTAAAAATATGAAATAATTAATAAATATTCAAAATGTATAAAACTTATTTTATTGCATTTTGGATTTAAGGATTTTCAAGGATTTTCTGAAAAACTATTTTTAGATAAAATATACCTATGTTAGAAATTAAGCTTTCCTAAAAGAAAATTTTAAATAAATTTTGCTTATTTTCCCCTAAATTTCAAATTGCAGTAGAAATTTATTTAAAGTTGATAATCTAAGTATTTTAGCTAAAAATGAGTTTTGCCAGAAAATCACTCAAACCGCTCTAAAACGTCGAAATATGCAAAAATATGATTTTAGCACATTTTTCTGAGCTTTTAATGTTTCATGTATTTTTCGAAAATAATAGAAATACTCTATAAAAATATTGATTTTATAGATTTATGGATTTTTAAAATATTTAAATAATTAATAAATATTCAAAATGCTATAAAACTTGATTTTATTGCTTTTTGACGATTTAAGGCATTTAAGGATTTTCTGAAAAATATTTTAGATAAAATACCATGAGTAAGCTTCCAAAGAAAATCATAAATTGCTAATTTTCCCATAAATTTAATTGCAGAAATTCTATTTAAAAGTTTAAAATCTAGTATTTTAGCTAAAATTAGTTTTGCTAGAAAAGCACTCAAACTGTCTAAAACGTCGAAATATGCAATAAAATACGATTTTAGCACATTTTTCTGAGCTTTTAATGTTTCATGTATTTCGAAAATAATATGAAATACTCTATAAAAATGATTTTATAGATTTTAAGATTTTAAAATATGTAAAATTATAAATATTCAAAAAGTTAAAACTTATTTTATTGTTTTTTGACGATTTAAGGCATTTTCAAGGATTTTCGAAAAACTTTAGATAAAATTACCTGAGTATTCCTAAAAGAAAATCAAATTTTCTTTCCCATAAATTTCAATTGAGTAGAAATTCTATTTAAGTGTATAATCTAAATTTTGCTAAAAATGAGTTTTGCCAGAAAACACTCAAACCGTTAAACGTCAAATATGCAATAAAATACATTTTAGCAATTTCTGAGCTTTTTAATGTTTCATGTATTTTTGAAAATAATAGAAATATTGATTTTTATAGATTTTTAATGGGATTTTTTAAAAATATGTAAATATTTAATAAATATTCAAAAATGCTATAAAACTTGATTTTATTGCATTTTTTGACGATTTAAGGCATTTTCAAGGATTTTCTGAACAAACTATTTTTGTAGATAAAATATACCTGAGTAAGCTTCCTAAAAGAAAATCACAAAATTTTGCTTACTTTACCTATAAATTTCAATTGCAGTAGAAATTCTATTTAAAAGTGTGATAATCTAAGTATTTTAGCTAAAAAATGAGTTTTGCCAGAAAAGCACTCAAACCGCTCTAAAACGTCGAAATATGCAATAAAATACGATTTTAGCACATTTTTCTGAGCATTTTAATGTTTCATGTATTTTTCGAAAATAATATGAAATACTCTATAAAAATATTAATTTTTTAGATTTTTAATGGGATTTTTTAAAAATATGTAAATAATTAATAAATATTCTAAAATGATATAAAACTTGATTTTATTGCATTTTTTGACGATTTAAGGCATTTTCAAGGATTTTCTGAAAACACTATTTTTTTTAGATAAAATATACCTGAGTAAGCTTCCTAAAAGAAAATCTTAAAATTTTGCTTAATTTTCCCATAAATTTCAATTGCAGTAGAAATTCTATTTAAAAGTGTGATAATCTAAGTATTTTAGCTAAAAAATGAGTTTTGCCAGAAAAGCCCTCAAACCGCTCTAAAACGTCGAAATATGCAATTGTAGTAGAAATTCTATTTAAAAGTATGATAATCTAAGTATTTTAGCTAAAAAATGAGTTTTGCCAGAAAATCACTCAAACCGCTCTAAAACGTCGAAATATGCAATAAAATATGATTTTAGCACATTTTTCTGAGCTTTTTAATGTTTCATGTATTTTTCGAAAATAATAGGAAATACTCTATAAAAATATTGATTTTTATAGATTTTATGGGATTTTTTAAAAATATTTAAATAATTAATAAATATTCAAAAATGCTATAAAACTTGATTTTATTGCTTTTTATGACGATTTAAGGCATTTTGAAGGATTTTCTGAAAAACTATTTTTTTTAGATAAAATCCACCTATGAGTAAGCTTCCTAAAAGAAAATCATAAAATTTTGCTAACTTTTCCCATAAATTTCAATTGCAGTAGAAATTCTATTTAAAAGTTTGAAAATCTACGTATTTTAGCTAAAAAATGAGTTTTGCTAGAAAAGCACTCAAACTGATCTAAAACGTCGAAATATGCAATAAAATACGATTTTAGCACATTTTTCTGAGCTTTTTAATGTTTCATGTATTTTTCGAAAATAATATGAAATACTCTATAAAAATATTGATTTTTATAGATTTTTAATGGGATTTTTAAAATATGTAAATAATTAATAAATATTCAAAAATGCTATAAAACTTGATTTTATTGCATTTTTTGACGATTTAAGGCATTTTCAAGGATTTTCTGAACAAACTATTTTTGTAGATAAAATATACCTGAGTAAGCTTCCTAAAAGAAAATCACAAAATTTTGCTTACTTTTCCCATAAATTTCAATGGCAGTAGAAATTCTATTTAAAAGTGTGATAATCTAAGTATTTTAGCTAAAAAATGAGTTTTGCCAGAAAAGCACTCAAACCGCTCTAAAACGTCGAAATATGCAATAAAATACGATTTTAGACATTTTTTGAGTTTTTAATGTTTCATGTATTTTCGAAAATAATATGAAATATCTATAAAATATTGATTTTAGATTTTTAATTGATTTTTTAAAATAGTAAATAATTAATAATATTAAAAATGCATAAACTTGATTTTATTGCATTTTTACGATTTAAGGCATTTTCAGATTTTTGAAAACTATATTTTTAGATAAAATCCACCTAGAGTAAGCTTCCAAAGAAAATCATAAAATTTGCTAACTTTCCCATAAATTTCAATTGCAGTAGAAATTTATTTAAAAGTTGAAAATCTAGGTATTTTAGCTAAAAATGAGTTTTGCCAGAAAGCACTCAAACTCTAAACGTGAAATATGCAATAAAATACATTTTAGCACATTTTTCTGAGCTTTAAGTTTCATGTATTTTCGAAAATAATATGAAATATTATAAAATATTATTTTTTAGATTTTAATGGATTTAAAAATATGAAATAATTAATAAATATTCAAAATGTTAAGATTTATGATTTTAGATTACATTTTCAAGATTTTCTGAAAACCTATTTTTAGATAAAATATACCTGAAATCAAAAAAATCATAAAATTTCTTACTTTCCCATAAACATGCAGAAATTTATTTAAAGTGAATCTAGATTTACAAAAATAGTTTTGCAGAAAGCACTAAACCGTTAAACGTCGAAATATGCAATAAATACATTTTAGCACATTTTTCTGAGCTTTAATGTTTCATGTATTTTTCGAAAAATATGAAATATCTATAAAATATTGATTTTTTTAGATTTAATGATTTTAAAATGTAAATAATTAAAATTAAAATGCATAAATTGATTTATGCATTTTGACGATTTAAGGCATTTTCAGATTTTCTGAAAATATTTTAGATAAAATCACCTTGAGTAAGCTCAAAGAAAATCATAAATTTGTAACTTTTCCATAAATTTCAATTGCTAGAAATTTATTTAAAAGTTTGAAAATCTAGGTATTTTAGTAAAAATGAGTTTTGCAGAAAGCACTAACCTAAACGTCGAAATATGCAATAAATACGATTTTAGCACATTTTCTGAGCTTTTAATGTTTTGTTTCAAAATATGAAATACTCTATAAATATTGATTTTTAGATTTTAATGATTTTTAAAAATATAAATAATTAATAAATATTAAAAATGCTATAAACTTATTTTATTTTTGTTGATTTTCGAAAAACTATTTTTAATAAATCACCTATGAGTAAGCTTCCTAAAGAAAATCATAAAATTTGTTATTTCCATAAATTTCAATTGTAGAAATTATTTAAAAGTTGAAAATCTAATTTTAAAAAATGAGTTTTGCAGAAACTCAAACCCTAAAATGAAATACAATAAAATACGATTTTAGAATTTCTGAGCTTTTAATGCTCTGTATTTTCAAAATATGAAATATCATAAAATATTGATTTTTATAGATTTTTAATGATTTTAAATATTAATAATTATAATATTAAATGCTATAAACATTTTATTGATTTAGATTTAAGTTTCTGATTTTCTGAAAACTATTTTTTTAGATAAAATCTGAGTAAGCTTCCTAAGAAAATCATAATTTTGCTTATTTCCATAAACAATTCAGTAGAAATTTATTTAAAGTAATTAGTATTTTAGCAAAATGAGTTTTCCAGAAAGCACTAAACTTAAAACGTCGAAATATGCAATAAAATACATTTTAGCACATTTTTCTGAGCTTTTAATGTTTCATGTATTTTTCGAAAATAATATGAAATATTAAATATTGATTTTATAGTTTTTAATGGGATTTTAAAATATGTAAATAATTAAAATTAAAAAGCTATAAACTTATTTTATGCATTTTTGACGATTTAAGATTTTCAAGGATTTTCTGAAAAACATTTTTAGATAAAATACACCATGAGTAAGTTCCAAAAGAAAATCATAAAATTTTGCTTACTTTTCCCATAAATTTCAATTGCAGTAGAATTTATTTAAAAGTGTGATAATCTAATATTTTAGCTAAAAATGAGTTTTGCCAGAAAAGCACTCAAACGCTCTAAACGTCGAAATATGCAATAAAATACATTTTAGACATTTTCTGAGCTTTTATGTTTCAGTATTTTTGAAAATAATATGAAATATCAAAAAATATTTTGATTTTTATGATTTTTAAAATAAATTTTATTAAATGCTAAAACTTATTTTATTGCATTTTTACTATTGTATTTTAAGATTTTCTGAAAATATTTGATAAAATATACTAAAAAAAAATTCGCTTACTTTTCCATAAACAATTGCATAAATTTATTTAAAAGTTTAAAATCTTAGTATTTAGCTAAAAAGAGTTTTGTCAGAAAAACTAAACCGCTCTAAACGTCGAAATATGAATAAAATACCATTTAACATTTTTCGAGCTTTTTAATGTTTATGTATTTTTGGAATACCTATGAGTGCTTCCAAAGAAAATCATAAAATTTGCTTACTTTTCCATAAATTTCAATTGCAGTAGAAATTCTATTTAAAAGTTTGATAATCTAGTATTTTAGCTAAAAATGAGTTTGCCAGAAAAGCACTCAAACTGCTCTAAAACGTCGAAATATGCAACAAAATACCATTTTAGCACATTTTTCTGAGTTTTTAATGTTTCATGTATTTTTGAAAATAATATGAAATATTCTATAAAATATTGATTTTTATAGATTTTTAATGGATTTTTAAAAATATGTAAATAATAATAAATATTCAAAAATGCTATAAACTTATTTTATTGCATTTTGACGATTAAGGCATTTTCAAGGATTTTCTGAAAACTATTTTTAGATAAAATACCTATGAGTAAGCTTCCTAAAAGAAAATCATAAATTTTCTTACTTTTCCATAAATTTCAATTGCAGTAGAAATTTATTTAAAAGTTGATAATCTAGTATTTTAGCTAAAAAATGAGTTTTGTCAGAAAAGCACTCAAACCGCTCTAAAACGTCGAAATATGCAATAAAATACATTTTAGCACATTTTTCTGAGCTTTTAATGTTTCATGTATTTTTGAAAATAATATGAAATATTCTATAATAATATTGATTTTTATAGATTTTAATGGGATTTTTAAAAATATTAAATAATATATAATATTAAAAATGCTATAAACGTTATTTTATTGCATTTTTGACGATTCATAGGCATTTTCAAGGATTTTCTGAAAACTATTTTTGATAAAATAACTATGAGTAACCAAAAGAAAATCATAAAATTTGACTTTTCCATAAATTTCAATTGCAGTAGAATTTATTTAAAAGTGTGATAATCTAGTATTTTAGCTAAAAATGAGTTTTGTAGAAAAGCACTCAAACCGCTCTAAAACGTCGAAATATGCAATAAAATACCATTTAGCACATTTTTCTAGCTTTTAATGTTTCATGTATTTTTGAAAATAATATGAAATATTATAATAAATATGATTTTTATAGATTTTTAATGGGATTTTTAAAAATATGTAAATAATAATAAATATTAAAATGCTATAAAACTTATTTTATTGCATTTTTGACGATTAAGGCATTTTCATGATTTTTAAAAATTTTAGATAAAATACCATATAGTAAGCTTCCTAAAAGAAATCATAAAATTTGTCTTACTTTCCTAATTTCAATTGCAGTAGAAATTTATTTAAAAGTTGAAATCTTAGTATTTTAGCTAAAAATGAGTTTTGCAGAAAAGCACTCAAACCGCTCTAAAACGTCGAAATATGCAATAAAATACCATTTTAGCACATTTTTCAGAGCTTTTTAATGTTTCATGTATTTTTGAAAATAATATGAAATATTGTATAATAATATACTTTTTATAGTTTTTAATGGGATTTTTAAAATATTAAATAATATATAAATATTAAAAATGCTATAAACTTATTTTATTGCATTTTTGACGATTTATGCATTTTCAGGATTTTCTGAAAACTATTTTTTAGATAAAATACCTATGATAAGCTTCTAAAAGAAAATCATAAAATTTTGCTTACTTTTCCCATAAATTTCAATTGCAGTAAATTTATTTAAAATTTGATAATCTAAGTATTTTAGCTAAAAATGAGTTTTGCCAGAAAAGCACTCAAACCGCTCTAAAACGTCGAAATATGCAATAAAATACCATTTTAGCACATTTTTCTGAGCTTTTAATTTTCAAGTATTTTTGAAAATAATATGAAATATTTATAAAATATTGATTTTTATAGATTTTAATGGATTTTTAAAATATTAATAAATAAATATTAAAATGCTATAAACTTATTTTATTGCATTTTTGACGATTAGATTTTCAAGATTTCTGAAATTTTTTTTATAAAATACTATGAGAGCTTCCAAAAGAAAACATAAAATTTGCTATTTTCCATAAATTTAATTCAGAAAATTTATTTAAATTGAAATCTAGTATTTACTAAAATGAGTTTGCGAAAAGCACTAAACCGTCTAAACGTCGAAATATAATAAAATAATTTGAATTTTCGAGCTTTAATGTTTCAGTATTTTAAATAATGAAATATTCTATAAAATATTGATTTTATAGTTTTTAATGGATTTTTAAAATATAATAATTAAAATAAATTTTAAACTTATTTTATTGCATTTTTGACGATTTGATTTCAAGATTTTCTGAAACTTTTTTGATAAAACACCATGATAAGCTTCTAAAAGAAAACTAAATTTATTTTCTTAATTTCATAGAAATTTAAATTGAAAAGTTTTAAGAGTCAGAAAAACTAAACGTAACTGAAATATGCATAAAATATTTTGATTTTTAGTTATTTTCATTTTGAAAAATATAAAATTATAAAATATATTATATTTTTATTTTAAAATATAAAATATAATATATAAAATTTAACTTATTTTATTATTGACGAATCATTTCAGGATTTTCTAAATTTTCATATTGATATTTAAAATGCAGAAATTTATTTAAAGTGTGATAATTAGTATTTTAGCTAAAAATGAGTTTTGCCAGAAAAGCACTCAAACCTTAAAAAGTCGAAATATGCAATAAAATATGATTTTAGCAATTTTTCTGAGTTTTTAATGTTTCATGTATTTTTCGAAAATAATATGAAATATTCTATAAAAATATTGATTTTATAGATTTTTAATGGATTTTTAAAATATGTAAATAATTAATAAATATTAAAATGCTATAAAACTTATTTTATTGCATTTTTGACGATTTTGTATTTTAAGATTTTCTGAAAACTATTTTTTTATAAATACAAATATAGTCCTAAAAAAAATATAAAATTTCGCTTTACTTTTCCATAAATTTCAATTGCAGTAGAAATTTATTTAAAAGTTTGAAAATCTAGTATTTTAGCTAAAAATGAGTTTTGTCAGAAAAGCACTCAAACCGCTTCTAAAACGTCGAAATATGCAATAAAATACCATTTTAGCACATTTTGAGTTTTTAATGTTTCATGTATTTTTGAAAATAATATGAAATATTTAAATAATATTGATTTTATAGATTTTTAATGGATTTTTAAAAAAATGTAAATAATTAAATATTAAAATGCTATAAAACTTGATTTTATTGCATTTTGACGATTTAAGGCATTTTCAAGGATTTTCTGAAAACTATTTTTTTAGATAAAATAACCTATGAGTAAGCTCCTAAAAGAAAATCATAAAATTTGCTTACTTTTCCCATAAATTTAATTGCAGTAGAAATTTATTTAAAAGTTGATAATCAAGTATTTTAGCTAAAAATGAGTTTTGCCAGAAAAGCACTCAAACCGTCTAAAACGTCGAAATATGCAATAAAATACGATTTTAGCACATTTTTCTGAGTTTTTAATGTTTCAGTATTTTTCGAAAATAATATGAAATATTCTATAAAAATATTGATTTTTATAGATTTTTAATGGATTTTTTAAAAATATGTAAATAATTAATAAATATTAAAAATGTATAAACTTATTTTATTGCATTTTTGACGATTTAAGGCATTTTCAAGGATTTTCTGAAAAACTATTTTTTAGATAAAATACACCTATGAGTAAGCTCTAAAAGAAAATCATAAAATTTGCTTATTTTCCCATAAATTTCAATTGCAGTGAAATTTATTTAAAGTTTGATAATCTAGTATTTAGCTAAAAATGAGTTTTGCCAGAAAAGACTAAACCGCTCTAAACGTCGAAATATGCAATAAAATACGATTTTAGCAATTTTTCTAGCTTTTTAATGTTTCATGTATTTTTGAAAATAATATGAAATATTCTATAAAAATATTGATTTTTATAGATTTTAATGGGATTTTTAAAATATGTAAATAATAATATTAAAAATGCTATAAACTTATTTTATTGCATTTTTGACGATTCATGATTTTTAAGGATTTTCTGAAAAACTATTTTTTTACGATAAAACCTATAACCTTCAAAAGAAAATCATAAAATTTGCTTACTTTTTCCCATAAATTTCAATTGCTAGAAATTTATTTAAAAGTATGAAATTAGTATTTTAGCTAAAAATGAGTTTTGTCAGAAAAGCACTCAAACCGCTCTAAACGTCGAAATATGCAATAAAATACCATTTTAGCACATTTTTCGAGCTTTTTAATGTTTCATGTATTTTTGAAAATAATATGAAATATTCTATAATAAATTGATTTTTATAGATTTTTAATGGGATTTTTTAAAAATATGTAAATAATAATAAATATTAAAAATGCTATAAAACTTATTTTATTGCATTTTTTGACGATTTAAGGCATTTTCAAGGATTTTTGAAAACTATTTTTTTAGATAAAATACACCTATGAGTAAGGTTCCTAAAAGAAAATCATAAAATTTGCTTACTTTTCCCATAAATTTCAATTGCAGTAGAAATTTATTTAAAAGTGTGATAATCTAAGTATTTTAGCTAAAAATGAGTTTTGCCAGAAAAGCACTCAAACCGCTCTAAAACGTCGAAATATGCAATAAAATACGATTTTAGCACATTTTTCTGAGCTTTTTAATGTTTCATGTATTTTTCAAAAATAATATGAAATACTCTATAAAAATATTGATTTTTTAGATTTTTAATTGGATTTTTAAAAATAAGTAAATAATAAATAAATATTAAAAATGCTATAAAACTTGATTTTATTGCATTTTTTGACGATTTAAGGCATTTTCAAGGATTTTCTGAAAAACTATATTTTTAGATAAAATCCACCTATGAGTAAGCTTCCTAAAAGAAAATCATAAAATTTTGCTAACTTTTCCATAAATTTCAATTGCAGTAGAAATTCTATTTAAAAGTGTGATTATCTAAGTATTTTAGCTAAAAAATGAGTTTTGCCAGTAACGCACTGAAACCGCTCTAAAACGTCGAAATATGCAATAAAATACGATTTTAGCACATTTTTCTGAGCTTTTTAATGTTTCATGTATTTTTCGAAAATAATATGAAATACTCTATAAAATATTGATTTTTAGATTTTTAATTGGATTTTTTAAAAATAAGTAAATAATTATTAAATATTAAAAAATGCTATAAAACTTGATTTTATTGCATTTTTTGACGATTTAAGGCATTTTCAAGGGATTTTCTGAAAAATTATATTTTTAGATAAAATCCACCTATGAGTAAGCTTCCTAAAAGAAAATCATAAAATTTTGCTAACTTTTCCATAAATTTCAATTGCAGTAGAAATTCTATTTAAAAGTTTGAAAATCTAGGTATTTTAGATAAAAATGAGTTTTGCCAGAAAAGCACTCAAACCGCTCTTTTCGAAAATAATATGAAATATCTATAAAAATATTGATTTTTAGATTTTTAATTGGATTTTTAAAAATAAGTAAATAATTAATAAATATTAAAATGCTATAAAACTTGATTTTATTGCATTTTTTGACGATTTAAGGCATTTTCAAGGATTTCTGAAAACTATATTTTTAGATAAAATCCACCTATGAGTAAGCTTCTAAAGAAAATCATAAAATTTTGCTAACTTTTCCCATAAATTTCAATGCAGTAGAAATTCTATTTAAAAGTTTGAAATCTAGTATTTTAGTAAAATGAGTTTTGCCAGAAAAGCACTCAAACCGCTCTAAAACGTCGAAATATGCAATAAAATACGATTTTAGCACATTTTCTGAGCTTTTAATGTTTCATGTATTTTCGAAAATAATATGAAATACTCTATAAAAATATTGATTTTTATTGATTTTTAATGGGATTTTTAAAAATATAAATAAATAATAAATATTAAAAAGCTATAAAACTTATTTTATTGCATTTTTGACGATTTAAGGCATTTTCAAGATTTTCTGAAAAACTATATTTTTAGATAAAATCCACCTATGAGTAAGCTTCCTAAAGAAAATCATAAAATTTTGCTAACTTTTCCCATAAATTTCAATTGCAGTAGAAATTTATTTAAAGTTGAAATTAGTATTTTAGCTAAAAATGAGTTTTGCCAGAAAAGCACTGAAACCGCTCTAAAACGTCGAAATATGCAATAAAATAGATTTTAGCCATTTTCTGAGCTTTTAATGTTTCATGTATTTTGAAAATAATATGAAATATTCTAAAAAATATTGATTTTTATAGATTTTTAATGGATTTTTAAAAATATGTAAATAATTAATAAATATTCAAAAATGCTATAAAACTTATTTTATTGCATTTTGACGATTAAGGCATTTTCAAGGATTTTCTGAAAACACTATTTTTGTAGATAAAATATACCTGAGTAAGCTTCCTAAAGAAAATCATAAAATTTTGCTTACTTTTCCCATAAATTTCAATTGCAGTAGAAATTCTATTTAAAAGTGTGATATCTAAGTATTTAGCTAAAAATGAGTTTGCCAGAAAGCATCAAACCGCTCTAAAACGTCGAAATATGCAATAAAATACGATTTTAGCACATTTTCTGAGCTTTTTAATGTTTCATGTATTTTTCGAAAATAATATGAAATATTCTATAAAAATATTGATTTTTATAGATTTTTAATTGGATTTTTAAAATATGTAAATAATTAATAAATATTAAAATGCTATAAAACTTGATTTTATTGCATTTTGACGATTTAAGGCATTTTCAAGATTTTCTGAAAACTATATTTTTAGATAAAATCCACCATGAGTAAGCTTCTAAAGAAAATCATAAAATTTTGCTAACTTTTCCCATAAATTTCAATTGCAGTAGAATTTATTTAAAAGTTTGAAAATCTAGGTATTTTAGCTAAAAATGAGTTTTGCCAGAAAAGCACTCAAACCGCTCTAAAACGTCGAAATATGCAATAAAATACGATTTTAGCACATTTTCTGAGCTTTTAATGTTTCATGTATTTTTCGAAAATAATATGAAATACTCTATAAAAATATTGATTTTTATGATTTTTAATGGGATTTTTAAAAATATTAAATAATAATAAATATTAAAAATGCTATAAAACTTATTTATTGCATTTTTGACGATTTAAGGCATTTTCAAGTTTTTGAAAAACTATTTTTTAGATAAAATACACCATGAGTAACCTTCCTAAAGAAAATAAAAATTTGCTTACTTTTCCCATAAATTTCAATTGCAGTAGAAATTCTATTTAAAAGTGTGATAATAAGTATTTTAGCTAAAATGAGTTTTGCCAGAAAAGCACTAAACCGCTCTAAAACGTCGAAATATGCATAAAATACGATTTAGCCATTTTCTGAGCTTTTAATGTTTCATGTATTTTTCGAAAATAATATGAAATACTCTATAAAAATATTGATTTTATAGATTTTTAATGGGATTTTTAAAAATATGTAAATAATTAATAAATATTCAAAATGCTATAAAACTTGATTTTATTGCATTTTGACGATTTAAGGCATTTTCAAGGATTTTCTGAAAACACTATTTTTTAGATAAAATATACCTGAGTAACTTCCTAAAGAAAATCTAAAATTTTGCTTACTTTTCCCATAAATTTCAATTGCAGTAGAAATTTATTTAAAAGTTTGATAATCTAGTATTTTAGCTAAAAATGAGTTTTGCCAGAAAAGCATCAAACCGTCTAAAACGTCGAAATATGCAATAAAATACGATTTTAGCACATTTTCTGAGCTTTTTAATGTTTCATGTATTTTTCGAAAATAATATGAAATATTCTATAAAAATATTGATTTTTATAGATTTTTAATTGGATTTTTAAAAATATGTAAATAATTAATAAATATTCAAAATGCTATAAAACTTGATTTTATTGCATTTTTGACGATTTAAGGCATTTTCAAGATTTTCTGAAAAACTATATTTTTAGATAAAATCCACCTATGAGTAAGCTTCCAAAGAAAATCATAAAATTTTGCTAACTTTTCCCATAAATTTCAATTGCAGTGAAATTTTATTTAAAAGTTTGAAAATCTAGTATTTTAGCTAAAATGAGTTTTGCCAGAAAAGCACTCAAACCGCTCTAAAACGTCGAAATATGCAATAAAATACGATTTTAGCACATTTTTCTGAGCTTTTTAATGTTTCATGTATTTTTCGAAAATAATATGAAATACTCTATAAAAATATTGATTTTTTTAGATTTTTAATTGGATTTTTTAAAAATAAGTAAATAATTAATAAATATTCAAAAATGCTATAAAACTTGATTTTATTGCATTTTCTGACGATTTAAGGCATTTTCAAGGATTTTCTGAAAAACTATATTTTTTAGATAAAATCCACCTATGAGTAAGCTTCCTAAAAGAAAATCATAAAATTTTGCTAACTTTTCCCATAAATTTCAATTGCAGTAGAAATTTTATTTAAAAGTTTGAAAATCTAGGTATTTTAGCTAAAAAATGAGTTTTGCCAGAAAAGCACTCAAACCGCTCTAAAACGTCGAAATATGCAATAAAATACGATTTTAGCACATTTTTCTGAGCTTTTTAATGTTTCATGTATTTTTCGAAAATAATATGAAATACTCTATAAAAATATTGATTTTTATAGATTTTTAATGGGATTTTTTAAAAATATGTAAATAATTAATAAATATTCAAAATGCTATAAAACTTGATTTTATTGCATTTTTTGACATTAAGGCATTTTCAAGATTTTCTGAAACACTATTTTGTAGATAAAATATACCTGAGTAAAGCTTCTAAATAGAAAATCATAAAATTTTGCTTACTTTTCCCATAAATTTCAATTGCAGTAGAAATTCTATTTAAAAGTGTGATTATCTAAGTATTTTAGCTAAAAATGAGTTTTGCTAGTAAAAGCACTGAAACCGCTCTAAAACGTCGAAATATGCAATAAAATACGATTTTAGCACATTTTCTGAGCTTTTAATGTTTCATGTATTTTTCGAAAATAATATGAAATACTCTATAAAAATATTGATTTTTAGATTTTTAATTGGATTTTTAAAAATAAGTAAATAATTAATAAATATTAAAATGCTATAAACTTGATTTTATTGCATTTTTTGACGATTTAAGAGCATTTTCAAGGATTTTCTGAAAAACTATATTTTTTAGATAAAATCCACCTATGTAACTTCCTAAAGAAAATCATAAAATTTTGCTAACTTTTCCCATAAATTTCAATTGCAGTAGAAATTCTATTTAAAAGTTTGAAAATCTAAGTATTTTAGATAAAAAATGAGTTTTGCCAGAAAAGCACTCAAACCGCTCTAAAACGTCGAAATATGCAATAAAATACGATTTTAGCATTTTCTGAGCTTTTAATGTTTCATGTATTTTCGAAAATATGAAATATCTATAAAATATTGATTTTAGATTTTAATGGATTTTAAAATAGTAAATAATTAATAAATATTAAATGCTATAAAACTTGATTTATTGATTTCATTAAGCATTTTCAAGGTTTTTGAAACTATATTTTAGATAAATCACCTAATAAGCTTCTAAGAAAATAAAATTTAATTTTCCCATAAATTTCAATTAATTTTATTTAAGTTTAAATCTAGTATTTATAAAGAAAAAGCATAACTCTAACGCAATACAATAAAATGATTGATTTTGAGCTTAAGTTCTGATTTCAAATAATATGAAATATCTATAAAAATATTGATTTTTATAGATTTTTAATGGATTTTTTAAAATATGTAAATAATTAATAAATATTCAAAAATGCTATAAAACTTGATTTTATTGCATTTTTTGACGATTTAAGGCATTTTCAAGGATTTTCTGAAAACACTATTTTTGTAGATAAAATATACCTGAGTAAGCTTCCTAAATGAAAATCATAAAATTTTGCTAACTTTTCCCATAAATTTCAATTGCAGTAGAAATTCTATTTAAAAGTGTGATAATCTAAGTATTTTAGCTAAAAAATGAGTTTTGCCAGAAAAGCACTCAAACCGCTCTAAAACGTCGAAATATGCAATAAAATACGATTTTAGCACATTTTCTGAGCTTTTTAATGTTTCATGTATTTTTCGAAAATAATATGAAATACTCTATAAAAATATTGATTTTTATAGATTTTTAATGGGATTTTTAAAAATATGTAAATAATTAATAAATATTCAAAAATGCTATAAAACTTGATTTTATTGCATTTTTGACGATTTAAGGCATTTTCAAGGATTTTCTGAAAACACTATTTTTGTAGATAAAATATACCTGAGTAAGCTTCCTAAATGAAAATCATAAAATTTTGCTTACTTTTCCCATAAATTTCAATTGCAGTAGAAATTCTATTTAAAAGTGTGATAATCTAAGTATTTTAGCTAAAAATGAGTTTTGCCAGAAAAGCACTGAAACCGCTCTAAAACGTCGAAATATGCAATAAAATACGATTTTAGCACATTTTCTGAGCTTTAATGTTTCATGTATTTTTCGAAAATAATATGAAATATTCTATAAAAATATTGATTTTTATAGATTTTTAATGGATTTTTAAAAATATGTAAATAATTAATAAATATTCAAAAATGCTATAAAACTTGATTTTATTGCATTTTTGACGATTTAAGCATTTTCAAGGATTTTCTGAAAACACTATTTTTTAGATAAAATATACTGAGTAAGCTTCCTAAAGAAAATCATAAAATTTTGCTACTTTTCCCATAAATTTCAATTGCAGTAGAAATTTTATTTAAAGTTTGATAATCTAAGTATTTTAGCTAAAAATGAGTTTTGCCAGAAAAGCACTCAAACCGCTCTAAAACGTCGAAATATGCAATAAAATACGATTTTAGCACATTTTTCTGAGCTTTTTAATGTTTCATGTATTTTTCGAAAATAATATGAAATACTCTATAAAAATATTGATTTTTATTGATTTTTAATGGGATTTTTTAAAAATATATAAATAAATAATAATATTAAAATGCATAAAACTTCATTTATTGCATTTTTTGACGATTTAAGGCATTTTCAAGGATTTTTGAAAAACTATATTTTTAGATAAAATACACCTATGAGTAACTTCCTAAAAGAAAATAATAAAATTTGGCTTACTTTTCCCAAAATTTCAATTGCAGTAGAAATTCTATTTTAAAGTGTGATAATACATGTATTTTACTAAAAATGAGTTTTGCCAGAAAGACAACCGCTCTAAAACGTCGAAATATGCCATAAAATGGAATTTTATGCCATTTTTCTGAGCTTTTTAATGTTTCATGTATTTTGAAATAATATGAAATATTCTAAATTAATATTGATTTTTATAGATTTTAATGGATTTTTAAAAATATGTAAATAATTGATAAAAATTCAAAATGCTATAAACGTTATTTTATTGCATTTTTACGATTTAAGGCATTTTCAAGGATTTTCTGAAAAACTATTTTTGTGATAAAATATACCTAGTAACTTTCCAAAAGAAAATCATAAAATTTGCTTAATTTTCCCTAAATTTCAATTGCAGTAGAAATTTTATTTAAAAGTTTGAAATCTAAGGGATTTAGCTAAAAAATGAGTTTGCCAGAAAAGCACTCAAACCGTTAAAACGTCAAATATGCAATAAAATACGATTTTAGCACATTTTTCTGAGCTTTTTAAGTTTCAGTATTTTTTGAAAAAAATATGAAATACTTATAAAAATATTGATTTTTATGATTTTTAATTGATTTTTTAAAATATGTAAATAATTAATAAATATTCAAAAATGCTATAAAACTTGATTTTATTGATTTTTTGACGATTTGGCATTTTTCAAGGATTTCTGAAAAACTATTTTTTTAGATAAAATACCGAGTAAGCTTCTAAAGAAAATCATAAAATTTTGCTTAAATTTTCCCATAAATTTCAATTGATAGAAATTTTATTTAAAAGTTGAAATCTAAGGTATTTTAGCTAAAAATGGTTTTAGAAAAAACCAAACTTAAAAGTCGAAATATGCAAAAAAATGTTTTTAAAATTTTTCGGTTTTTTTAAGTTTAGTATTTTTCGAAAAAAATGAAAATTTTAAAAAAAATTGATTTT
>WNWK01034836.1:0-20196 GCA_009830355.1 Cherax destructor
TACGTATCTCTGCTATACTGCAAGTTCAATTCTACCTTTTCAGGAACTTCATGCAAATAAATGACCCTAAAATTTGGAACTCCCTTCCAGGTGATGCAAAAGTTTCTCCTTCAGCCACAAGTATGTTTATTTAGGTACAAGTCCACATGAGTACAATTATCATGCATAGCAATATGTGTAAATTACTTGGGATAACCCAAGAAAAGTCAGACAGTGACTTATTTCCATTGAGGTCCTTTTAATATCTTATTACATAAAACCTAGGTAGTAGGTTGGTAGACAGCAACCAACCAGGGAGGTACTACCGTCCTGCCAGGTGACTGTGAAACAGAAACCTGAAACTGTTTTACATGATGGTAGGATTGCTGGTGTCTTTTTTCTCTCTCATAAACACGCTGGATAACAGGTATATCTAGCTACTTCTACTTACACTTTAGGTCACACTACACAGGCATGAACATGCATATATATATATACATACACACATCTAGGTTTTTCTTCTTTTTCTTAATAGCTCTTTGTTCTTTTTATTATTTTTCTCTATTGTCCATGGGGAAGTGGAAAAGAATCTTTCCTCCGTACGCCATGCGTGTCGTATGAGGCGACTAAAATGCCGAGAGCAATGGGCTAGTAACCCCTTCTCCTGTACACTTTTACTAAAAAAGAGAAGAAAAACTTTATAAAACTGGGTTGTTTGAATGTGCGTGGATGTAGTGTGGATGATAAGAAAGAGATGATTGCTGATGTTATGAATGAAAAGAAGTTGGACGTCCTGGCCCTAAGCCAAACAAAGCTGAAGGGGGTAGGCGAGTTTCAGTGGGGAGAAATAAATGGGATTAAGTCAGGAGTATCTGAGAGAGTTAGAGCTAAGGAAGGGGTAGCAATAATGTTGAAGGATCAGTTATGGAAGAGGAAGAGGTAATATAAATGTGTAAATTCACGGATTATGTGGATTAAAATAAGGGAATCAGACATGAGCACCCTAAATCCCCACCAATGCCTAGAGAAGCTGAATACAGAAGCATACAAGGTATGTATGAAGCACGTACCATTGAGGAAACCCCGAAGAAGATCAGATATAGAGAGAGAGCGTAGGAGATGGTACAGAAGAAAACGGGTTACTGAATTGCTGAAAAACACAGTTATGTTGCAACAGAGGAGAGATAGCCTTAACCGAGAGATCACGGAATTAGAGCACAAACTTAAGATGTCATACCTGACAGAAGAAGTACAAAGGGAACAAAGAGCCATACAGGATATTGCAAGAAACCCAAAATATTTCTACTCCTATGCAAAATCCAAGCTAAGAACTACCTGTAGAATTGGACCATTATTGAGAGGAGATTCGTATACGGACGATGAACAGGAAATGAGTGAAATCCTAAAAGAACAGTATGAGTCAGTGTTCAGCAACCCACTAAATGACAGCAAGGTAGAAAATGCAGAAATATTTTTCACTCCAGCAGAAGGCTGCAGACCACCTAACCGACATTAGTACAAATCCCATAGATTTCGAAAAAGAAATGGCCAACATGCCCACTCACTCAGCACCTGGACCAAATTCATGGAATGCTTTATTTATAAAGCAGTGCAAAGTACCATTAGCAAGAGCCCTTAGTATTCTGTAGAGAAAGAGCTTAGATCTAGGTGAAATTCCAGAGGCCTTAAAGAGTGCAGACATAGCTCCTTTGCATAAGGGAGGTAGTAGAGCACTAGCTAAAAATTACAGACCAGTAGCCCTCACTTCTCACATCATAAAAATCTTTGAAAGAGTGATGAGACGGCAGATTACAAAGTTCATGGACCAGCACAACCAACATAACCCGAACCAGCATGGCTTTAGAGCGGGTCGATCATGCCTGTCACAGCTGCTGAACCATTATGACAGAATTACGGAGGCATTGGAGGACGACCAAAACGCAGATGTGATTTACACAGATTTTGCAAAGGCGTTTGACAAATGCGATCATGGAGTGATATGAAGGCCATAGGCATTACGGGAAAGGTAGGCAGATGGATTTTTGAGTTCCTAACACACAGAACACAAAAAGTAGTAGTGAACAGGGCAAGATCCAGCATCAGCGAGGTCAAAAGCTCAGTGCCCCAAGGCACTGTCCTGGCACCTCTGCTGTTTCTCATCCTCATAGCAGACATAGATAAAAACACCCAGCACACTTTTGTATCATCATTTGCAGATGACACTAAAATAAGCATGAAAGTCACTACGGTAGAGGACACTGAAAAATTACAGGAGGACATAAGCAGGGTCTTCCAATGGGCAGTGGAGAACAACATGACATTCAATGGTGATAAGTTTCAGCTGCTTAGGTATGGAAAAAATGAAGAACTCAAAAGGAACACTATATACAAAACGAAAGAGGGTCACCACATAGAACGAAAGGAACACGTAAAGGACTTGGGAATAATTATGTCTGCTGATCTGTCGTTTAAAGACCATAACAAGACAAAGATCACAACAGCCAGGAAGATGACGGGGTGGGTATTGAGAACTTTCAAAACAAGGGAAATAATGCCGATGGTGATACTATTCAAATCGCTAGTGCTCCCCCACTTAGAATACTGCTCAGTGCTGACGGCCCCGTTCAGGGAAGGAGAAATAGCAGAGCTGGAACAAATCCAGAGATCGTTTACGGCTCACATTGAGCCATTGAAACATCTAAATTATTGGGAACGCCTTCAAGTCTTGAACATGTACTCATTGGAGCGGAGGAGAGAGAGATACATGATAATATATACATGGAAAGTACTTGAGGGCCTGGTCCCAAATCTGCACACTGCCATAACAACATACTGGAGTGAGAGATATGGGAGAAAGTGTAAAATAAACCCAGTGAGGAGCAGGGGTGCGGTGGGGACAATACGGGAGCACTGTATTAACATCCGGGGTCCCAGACTATTCAACATCTTACCAGAAGATATCCGAAACACGGCTGGAACCAGTGTAGAAGCCTTCAAGAGGAAACTGGACAAATATCTTCACCAGGTGCCAGATCAACCAGGCTGTGATGGATATGTGGGGCAGCGGGCCTCCAGCAGCAACAGCCTGGTTGACCAGGCAAGCACCAGACGAGCCTGGCCCATGGCCGGGCTCAGAGAGTAGATACTCTCGAACTCTTCAAAGGTATATCAAAGGTATAATAAGCATGTATGCACCTAGAGAAGAGAGGAGTGTAGAGGAGAGAGATTTTGGGAGATGTTAAGCGAATGTATAGGAACTTTTGAACCAAGTGAGAGAGTAATTGTGGTAGGGGACCTAAATGCTAAAGTACGAGAAACATGTAGAGAGGGTGTGGTAGGTAAGTTTGGGGTGCCAGGTGTAAATGATAATGGGAGCCCTTTGATTGAACTTTGTATAGAAAGGGGTTTAGTTACAGGTAATACATATTTTAAGAAAAAGAGGATAAATAAGTACAGTGATACCTCGAGTTACGATGGTCCCCAAAATCGACCTTTTATGTAAGTTTATTTTTTTAAATGCTTTTGTATGTATATTTTGGGGGTGTAAAAGGACTAGTCTATTTTACATTATTTCTTATGAGGATAAATTTGTTTGGTAATGGCACTTGAACAGCATTCTGGAACGAAAAAATATCGTAACTCGAGGTACCACTGTATACAGGATATGATGTAGGGCGTAATGACAGTACAGTGGACCCCCGAGTTTCGTAAAAACTTCATTCCAGAAGCCTGCTCAAGTGCCATTACCGAACGAATTTACGTCCTTAAGAAATAATGTCACGTAGGTTAGTCTATTTCAGACCCCCAAAAATTCACTTACAAAAGCACTTACAATACAGTGGTACCTCGAGTTACGATGGTCCCCAAAATCGCCCTTTTATGTAAGTTTATTTTTTTAAATGCTTTTGTAGGTACATTTTTGGGGGTGTAAAAGGACTAGTCTATTTTACATTATTCCTTATGGGGATAAATTCGTTTGGTAATGGCACTTGAACAGCATTCTCGAACGAAAAAATATCGTAACTCGAGGTACCACTGTATTATACTTAAATAATTGCACGATTTCCGGGGTTTACGAAACTTGGAGGTCCACTGTAGTTTGTTGGACTATGTATTGGTAGATAAAAGACTGTTGAGTAGACTTCAGGATGTACATGTTTATAGAGGGGCCACAGATATATCAGATCACTTTTTAGTTATAGCTACAGTGGGAGTAAAAGGTAGATGGGATACAAGGAAAATAGAAGCAGTAAGTAAGAGAGAGGTGAAGGTTTATAAACTAAAAGAGGAGGCAGTTAGGGTAAGATATAAACAACTATTGGAGGATAGATGGGCAAGTGAGAGTGTAGGCAATGGGGTCGAAGATGTATGGAGTAGATTTAAAAATGTAGTGTTAGTGTTCAGCAGAAGTTTGTGGTTACAGGCGAGTGGGTGCGGGAGGGAAGAAGAGCGATTGGTGGAATGATGATGTAAAGAGAGTAGTAAGGGAGAAAAGTTAGCATATGAGAGGTTTTTACAAAGTAGAAGTGATGCAAGGAGGGAAGAGTATATGGAGAGAAAAAGAGAGGTTAAGAGAGTGGTGAAGCAATGTAAAAAGAGAGCAAATGAGAGAGTGGGTGAGATGTTATCAACAAATTTTGTTGAAAATAAGAAAAAGTTTTGGAATGAGATTAATATTTTGAGAAAGCCTAGGGAACAAATGGATTTGACAGTTAAAAATAGGAGAGGAGAGTTATTAAATGGAGAGTTAGAGGTATCGGGAAGATGGAGGATATATTTTGAGGAGTTGTTAAATGTTGATGAAGATAGGGAAGCTGTGATTTCGTGTATAGGGCAAGGAGGAATAACATCTTGTAGGAGTGTGGAAGAGCCAGTTGTGAGTGTGGGGGAAGTTCGTGAGGCAGTGGGTAGAATGAAAGGGGGTAAGGCAATTGGGATTGATGGGATAAAGATAGAAATGTTAAAAGCAGGTGGGGATATAGTTTTGGAGTGGTTAGTGCTATTATTTAATAAATGTATGGAAGAGGGTAAGGTACCTAGGGATTGGCAGAGAGCGTGTATTGTTCCTTTGTATAAAGGCAAAGGGGACAAAAGAGAGTGCAAAAATTATAGGGGAATAAGTCTGTTGAGTGTACCTGGTAAAGTGTATGGTAGAGTTATTATTGAAAGAATTAAGAGTAAGACAGAAAGCAGGATAGCAGATGAACAAGGGGGCTTTAGGAAAGGTAGGGGGTGTGTAGACAAAGTGTTTACAGTGAAACATATAAGTGAACAGTATTTGGATAAGGGTACAGAGGTTTTTGTGGCATTTATGGATTTGGAAAAGGCGTATGATAGGGTGGATAGGGGGGCAATGTGGCAGATGTTGCAGGTGTATGGAATAGGAGGTAGGTTACTGAAAGCAGTGAAGAGTTTTTATGAGGATAGTGAGGCTCAAGTTAGTGTGTGTAGGAGGGAAGGGGACTATTTCCCAGTAAAAGTGGGTTTTAGACAAGGATGTGTGATGTCACCGTGGTTGTTCAATATATTTATAGATGGGGTTGTAAGAGAAGTGAATGTGAGGGTCTTGGCAAGAGGTGTGGGGTTAAAAGATAAAGAATCAAATACAAAGTGGGAGTTGTCACAATTGCTTTTTGCTGATGACACTGTGCTTTTGGGAGATTCTGAAGAGAAGTTGCAGAGGTTGGTGGATGAATTTGGTAGGGTGTGTAAAAGAAGAAAATTTAAAGTGAATATAGGAAAGAGTAAGGTGATGAAGATAACAAAAAGATTAGGTGACGAAAGATTGGATATCAGATTGGAGGGAGAGAGTATGGAGGAGGTGAATGTATTCAGATATTTCGGAGTGGACATGTCAGCAGATGGGTCTATGAAGGATGAGGTGAATCATAGAATTGATGAGGGAAAAAGGGTGAGTGGAGCACTTCAGAGTCTGTGGAGACAAAGAACTTTGTCCATGGAAGTAAAGAAGGGAATGTATGAGAGTATAGTTATACCAACACTCTTATATGGGTGTGAAGCATGGGTGATGAATGTTGCAACGAGGAGAAGGCTGGAGGCAGTGGAGATGTCATGTCTGAGGTCAATGTGTGGTGTGAATATAATGCAGAGAATTCGGAGTTTGGAAATTAGAAGGAGGTGCGGGATTACCAAAACTATTATCCAGAGAGCTGAGGAGGGGTTGTTGAGGTGGTTCGGACATGTAGAGAGAATGGAACAAGACAGAATAACTTCGAGTGTATAAATCTGTAGTGGAGGGAAGGCAGGGTAGGGGTCGGCCTAGGAAAGGATGGACGGAGGGGGCAAAGGAAGTTTTGTGTGCGAGGGGCTTGGACTTCCAGCAAGCATGTGTGAGCGTATTTGATAGGAGTGAATGGAGACAAATGGTTTTTAATACTTGACGTGCTGTTGGAGTGTGAGCAAAGTAACATTTATGAAGGGATTCAGGGAAACCGGCAGGCCGGACTTGAGTCCTGGAGATGGGAAGTACAGTGTCTGCACTCTGAAGGAGGGGTGTTAATGTTGCAGTTTTATAACTAGTGTAAAGCACCCCTCTGGCAAGACAGTGATGGAGTGAATGATGATGAAAGTTTTTCTTTTTCGGGCCACCCTGCCATGGTGGGAATCGGCCGGTGTTAATAAAAATAAAAAAAATTAAAACCTAGCAGTTAAGTTACAGTAGAAGTCAATCACGATTAAAAGCTAAAACAGCTAAGTGACTAAACTGTGTGAAAATCGGTTACAATAAAAAGAAATACAATGGGAATAAAGAAAATTTAGTTATTTACATAACATTAAAGCACCTCCTAAACCTGACAAACACTACTACAACAATTTATATATAGCCTGATGTGTCATTAGCAAACCTGTTGATCCAATCATATTAGCATTCATAATGAATTTCACACTACCACCACTATTTCATAAGAACATAAGAAAAGAGGAACAGTGCAGCAGCCTACTGGGCCATGCTAGGCAAGTCTAACTAACCCACCCCACACTCAATCAATCAAATGTTTATTTCTCTGTAAAGATTAGAATGTGTGGTTTACATATTATAAAACAATAATTACAAAGATGGCCACTAGCATGCCTAGGCATTTCGGGCAGACTAATAATAATTTTTACTCTATATTACAAATTACAAACAATTAAATAGATTTACAATAGTGAGGTAGTTCAGAATATTTAAGAATATAACAATTTGTAAAATTAGTAATGAGAATGGTTTTGTCTGGGCATGATACAGTTTCTATTAAAGCTCCTATGCTGGAGTATCTCAGGCAAACTTTAGACTAGCTTGAGATTTACTAGGCAATAGCTAAATTCAGGATTTTGTTTAGTCATTTGATTCAGTGTAGGTGTAAATGAGGAGGATGTGTGTGTGTGCATGAATAGGTGGTTTTCATGTAGTTAGTTAATGGTGGGGTGTGTTAGGGAGATGAGATGTTTTTTGACGGTAGTTTTGAAAATGGTGGCTGAGTCTGCAGTTCTAGAGTTTTCAGGTAGGGAGTTCCAGATTTTAGGCCCTTTAATGAACATTTTAGTTCAGGGTTAATATTGGAATTTATGGTTCTATAAATGTAGGTTGCACAGTAGTAAGTGTGGATGCTCTGAACGGTAAGTTTAGGTCTTTGAAGAGTATGGGGAATGGGGATTGAATTGCGTGATAATTCTTACTGTGGCTTTTTGTTGGGTTATTATTGGTTTTAGGTGGGTTGCTGCTGTTGATTCCCAAGCACAAATGGCATAGGTGAGGTAGGGATAGATGAGTGAATAGTATATTGTGAGTAGGGCTGATTGCAGTACCTAGTAACGTATCTTAGAGAGGATCCCAACCGTTTTGGATACTTTTTTTGCTATGTGTTGGATATGGGTGCTGAAATTCAGGTTGCTATCAAAGCATAGGCCCAGGAATTTGCCCTCATTATGTTTAGCAATAAGAGTATTGTCAATCATTATGTTCAGTTGTGCAACACTTGTCCTGTTACCAAACATAATATAGAAGGTTTTGTCAGTATTAAGTAAGTTTATTGGCAGTCATCCAGGTTGATATTTTTAGTAGCTCTTCATTAACAATGGTGTTGAGTGAGGGAAGATTTGGGTGGGAGATGACATAAGTCGTGTTGTCAGCAAAGAGAATTGGTGTCAGGTGTTGCGAAACATTGGGAAGATCATTGATGTATAAGAGGAAATATAATTCATTTAAAAAAGACTTTAAATGAAAATCTGGCAAACAATAGCATTCAAATAAATGCAACATTTACCTCATTGTCTAGTAACTAAGTTAAATTTAAGGCTGTCCAATATGTTCTACATAACATGAGGCTTTCTATAGTATAGTTTATACAAGTCAGTTACTCAAATGTCAATTGTATACTGTACTCAACTTTATTGAAATTGTTTGTTTGAGACAGGAGCTGACAGCTAGGCACTGGACAGCCACCTAAAGTCGGTACCTGACCAGCCAGGCTGTGGTTCGTACGTTGGACTGCGTGCGGCCAGCAGTAACAGCCAGGTTGATCAGGCTCTGGTCCAACAGGAGGCCTGGTCACAGACCGGGCCACGAGGGCGTTGACCCCTGGAATTCTCTCCAGGAAGACTCCAGGTATGTATAGGACTACTATAGATACAATTAGGACCAAGGTAGGGATCCCTGTCACATACAGTATGTACATACATATGTATATAGAGATTGCAATGTTGCAGAAAAGAGGTGGTCCAAGCAAATACTATTTTGTTACTTGATTTGGGTTTGAGAAAGACGTGCCTAGTATAGGCCAGTAGGCCTGCTGCAGTGTTCCTCCTTTCTTATGTTCTTATCACAGGGAGCTCCTTTGCTAGAGTGAGGCAGAGAGGTAGGAGGAAGTTAAGTGTCTCCAGGCATACCAATATCCATAGCCAGAAAGATTGAATATTATAGCATTAAAAAAACAGCGACATGGCATGGCAATCAAACATTCGGTAAAACTATGCTATAAATAACTTTACATATTGTCAGTGATGTAGATATCACTGGCAATTATCTTAAGAGTTTCTGCACCTCTAGAAAACAGATCCATTTAAAGGGAGACATCTGTCAGTTATACAAAGGGAGACAGCCATAGTTTATCTATCCCACAAGCTTCTGAGGCAGACGCTGGATATGATATAAATGACTTTACATACCAAATATATAGATCTGGTAACTGTCTTAGGAATTTTCGCACCTCTAGAAAGGGGTCCATTTAAAGGGGAAGGCATCTGTAATTTCCAGGAAGACAGCCATACTTTATCTATCCCACTCAATTCTGTGGCAAACACTGGCCTAACGATCAGAAAAAGCAGGAGAAATAGGCCCTAATTCCTCTTAAATGTAGTTCCACACCAAGGAATTTGGGCCTATTTTTTTCTTTAAAGTGCAGGCATTGTACTTCCCACCTCCAGGAATCAAGTCTGGCTAACTGGTTTCCCTGAATCCCTTCACAAAAATATTTCCCTGCTCACACTCCAACAGCTTGTCAAGTCCCAAAAACCATTTGTCTCCATTCACTCCTATCGAACATCCTCATACATGTCTGCTGTATGTCCAAGCCCTTTGCACACGAAACCTCTTTTACCCCCCTCCTTCCATCCTTTCCTAGAATGACCCCTACCCCCTAAACTACAGATTTATAAGCAAGTTTATTCAGGTACGTATACACAAATACAGTTACAGTACATAGATTATTATACATAGCAGCATGTGTAGAGAACCTAGGATAACCCAAAAAAGTCAGAGTTATTTCCATTGGGGTCCTTTTAATGCCTTATTATTATACAATGCAGGAGATAATATCTTATTATACTATAAAGGATATATACTAGGAATAAGGTAAAGAGTTATTTACATATACGTGTTAGCTAAAAAATAAAAAAGGTCTGCGTTCGATTCCCAGCTCAGGTAGAAACATTGGGCGTGTTTCTTTACACCGGTTGTCTATGTTCACCCATCAGTAAAATGGGTACCTGGGAGTTAGTAGACTGGTGTGGGTCGCATCCTGGGACAAGGACCTAATTTGCCCGAAATGCTCAGCATAACAAGGGACTTTCTATATAGTAGTATGTCATTGGTGTCAGCTAGGCCTGTATACCTTGTACATGTACTTGTAATAAATAAAGATATAATTATTATTATTATTTTGCTCCATCCTCTCTAAATGACCAAACCACTTTTACAACCCCTCCTCAGCCTTCTGAATTTTCTGAATAATACTTTCAGGAACTCCACACCACCTAATTTCCACACTATGAATTCTTCTGCCCGAAATATTCAGGCATGTTAGAGGTTCTCTTTGTACTTAATATTTTATAACATGTAAATCACACATTGTATACTATGCAAAGAAATAAAAAACCACTGCCCTTAGAAACGACATCTCCACTGCCTCCAGCCACCTACTTGCTGACAGACACACAGGCACAGACACACACACACATACGTATGTGCGTTGGAATCAATATAACAGTATATAATACCAACAAGTAGATGAACAAGAAATGTGTAACAGTTTACTATCTTTGTTTTGTTGTGTCCGGCTAAATCTATACAAAAATTCAATGTACATAAAAGGGCCTAAAATCTGGAACTCCCTGCCTGAAAACTCTAGAACTGCAGACAACCTCCATTTTCAAAAGCACCATTAAAAACACATCTTATCTAACTTACACACCCCACCGGTAGCTAACCACATGAAAACTACTTTATCTTGCACATATCCAAAGCAAAATATACTTATTGATATCTGTGACTCCCCTTAATTTACACATGACTGTAAACAAAATTCTGAATACAACTATTGCTTCATAATTCTTAAGCTAGTCATAAGTTTGCCTAAAACTCCAATATAGAAACTATCATGCCAATACGACACCATTTCCATTAAAAGATAAACTAATTGTTAAGTTCTTAAATAGTTTGAACTTCTTCAATTTTGTAAATGTAGTTAAGAACATAAGAAGGAACACTGCAGCAGGCCTACTGGCCCATGCGAGGCAGGTCCAAGTCTCCTACCGGCTTAAGCCAAAGCCCCGACCCAGTTAATCACTACAATTACCTAACCTTAATACCAGTATAATTATTGTGTCAATATAGAGTAAGATCTAGTATAAGTCTGCCTGAAATGCCTAGGCATACCTAGGCATATTAGTGGCCTTGTAATAAGTATTTTATAATATGAACTAATACCATAAGTTATGTAAACCCCACTTTGTAATATTATCAGAAATAAAGAATTTGAATTTGAAAGGTTGTTCATACAGTCCACAAAGTTTCTTCAGTTGAAAGGTAATGTTAGTTATTCATCAAAACTACTTAGGAATAGATACCTGTTACATGTCTTGTACACAAACAATGGTTGCACACCTTACGCATATACAAAAGTGTTGCACACACCTTACGCATATACAAGCAAGTGTTGCACACACCTTACGCATATACAAACAAGTGTTGCACACACCTTACGCATATACAAACAAGTGTTGCACACACCTTACGCATATACAAACAAGTGCTGCACACACCTTACGCATATATAAACAAGTGTTGCACACACCTTACGCATATACAAACAAGTGCTGCACACACCTTACGCATATACAAAAAAGTGCTGCACACACCTTACGTATATACAAACAAGTGTTGCACATGTCTGACATATATATAAACAAGTTGGCCAGTATATCAACAATATCATGTACAGTACAGAACAATAGTGGGATTTTAACTTACAAAATTTCATGTTTATCTAAAATAGATTTGCTCCATTTACACTTAATGCAGTTTTGCTTAATACGGCTTATAAATATTATTAATATTTTAAATACTGAGATATCTTCCAGCGAAACAGACTTGTATGGGCAAGTAAGCCTACAACAGTGCTCCATTGTTCTCGTACAACAGAGCAAACAATGTAAAAATCAATAAAGGTTTAATTTAAAATGGCCTAAGGATGGAAATGGTGGTAAAGCTTCAGTGAACACTGAACATGGGCCCGAGACAGCAAAGGGAACAGCTGAACACGTTCCCGCCAAAGCCTTTGTTCAGTGTAAGGTCAGCTAGTGCGCTCCTCACCACCAAACTTCCCAACTAAGTCACTTTTAGCTTCCTCAGAAACCACGCCTCACAAATTACCGCATTTTATTTCACTTCGAGCACCTGAATATAGACGCTACACGGCTTTGTAACATTTGAACTTCAGCAGTTTATCAGTAAACACCTAAATTCCTTCACATGCCGTCACTTATTTACACTCCTTGTCCAATACATAAGAACACTGCGTTATTACTGTAACTTATAATAACACTTGTTTTTCAGATACTTTTAGTGCTGCACTAACAACTTTGAAAGCCACCACGACCGGCCTTTTCATCTTTATCTTTCTTCCGTCTGTTTCATCACTCGAATATCCACTTAACACAAATCACATTATACTTACACAACTTCGGTAGCAGTATCAGCCATATTGAGTAAATTTGGGGCTAGTATCACGAGAAATACTAATAATAACTGAGAGAGCGCCAGCAGAGGTCCACTTAGCTCCGCGTTTGTCAAGCAAGAGACTGAAATTCGTTGAATTGGTGGCTTTCCCGCGCACAATTGTCCTCCCACAATGCATCAGTATCGACCAATAAAAACGCAGCGTCGTCATGGTAACCGCCTAGCTCCACCCAATAGGAGGAGTTACAGCATAAACGTCATGTGTCTTTGCCATATCTTCTCGTAAGTCTTTGCAATTTTATATTTACTTAAAAAATAATAACAAAATAGAAAACCAATTAAAGTGCTAAATATTTTGTTATTGAATATTTCATATTAGTTTAGATAATTAAACAATTAATTGGGAAATGTGGTTCATGTTGAGGGAAGGTGTGGCAATATGTTCATGAACGCGCGGGCCATCTGACAGCTGCTGGGGAGGTGCTGCTTTACCGCGCGGCCGCCAGCTTCCTCCAAGCAGCCGACACTATTCCATATAGAATAAATGGCAACAACTGTCGATTTAGAGGCATTTTTTCATTATATCTTAACATTCCTCATTCCGTAAAAGAAATTCCTATCTTTAAAGTATGAAAGATACTGATATTATTTTATCTAGCTTACTTTTAACCTGTTGCTATTAGTGAGGTACATGGTAATGCATGTCTTTAAATTTTGTATTTACTTATATACATAAGATTCATTTTAAGAGCATTCAAATAAAACAGATCTGAAACGAAAATAATATGAACACTCAAATCAGAAGTTTATCAGACCAATAGCTACATTCATCTTAAAACGGAAAATATACATATGATGCTAACAGCTCCCCAATAAATATCCTAGTATTACACATGTCTTACTTCACACTTGCCAGTATCTGTTACCACCGCTTACGTGTATCTGTATGAAAAACACTAGTGATGGGAACTCGGTGAAAGGATGGGAGAAACTCGGGACCTTACTGATAATGAGAGTATATGCTTTAGGCCTATACAAATGAAGCCATATAGTTTTATGGATTATGAAGCCTAGGACGCATACGACTTCAAACTCTTTAGTTTGTAATTTTAAGACATTGAAAGCCAAGTAGGTTGTGAGGCATGTCCTGTTTCCTCTCACCGCCTCTCCCCCAATATGTCCTCCCTCTCTCCCTCTAGGGTGAGTGTCCGGGATGGCTGAGGAACCTTGGTTGGTAGGGAGACGCTTCCTCCCTCCCCCCTCATCCTTCTATCTCTCACACCACCGATACTCAGCGTGGGAATAAACTTGTACCTTTAACGGGGAATTTGCGCCAACATTTCCTTATTATGACTGCTCGTGTAGTTTATCTGGCCTCACCTCAACATAGATGCTGTTAATATCTCAGGCAATCTATGCTCGAATGTGTATTGGTGTTGGTGGGTGTAGGCAGCCCTGACATGTATGGTGAATAAGGCCTCACGGGGGCAGTAATGGCTTCCGTTCCGCCTCTAATGTTCACTTGTAGGATTGTATCAGTAATATAGTACTTTTTAATTTTCTTGAATAATACTTCAGGATTTATTGTTGAATTAATGTTAAAATATATAAATAATAATGGCCCCAACGGAAATAGGTTACATTGTTTGATTGCATTGGGGTTTTCTGATTTCAATTCTACATAATTTATTAAACCCATTGAATTTTTTTACAATTTTGTATGGGGCCTAAATAAACACTAACGAGTACATGTGGTATTAGTCTCCAGTCAGTATCTCTCCATAGAAATTAGGCCTACTACATTGTTAAGAACAAAAGAATGTTTCTTCTGATAAGAAATGAGTCAGTGTTTTTATTTCATTATTCTAGGCTAAATCTACATAATGTTCTATGTGCCTATAACATGTGTTCTCTCGAGACCATTGTTAAAAATTTGCGATAGGCTTGTTGTCCATCCGTATTTAGGCTATCACTCATCCAGTTACTGGCCAGAAGCAACAGTGCTTACTTAAACCGAATAACTCTCCTATTTACAAGAACCAGTTCTCTCGGAACCAAAAGTGAGTTTTGAGGAGGTACAACTATATTTCTATGTCAGGTAAAAGGACACATGCGCAACTATTGTGACATTTCATTGAGGCAACGTTGAGCAACGTTGATCGAAACGTTGCCACAATAAAATGTCACATTAGTTTCAAGTGTCCTTTTACCTAAAATATTGTCATTAATTCTACCTTTATTACTATATATTTCTAGGTATGCAAAGATTTTTATATAAGCGTGTTCAAAGTCAAGGTCAGTTCAGGGCTGCAGGCATAAGGAAGTGTGAAATAACAGAAGCAAAACACGTGAGTAACACCTGGATGTCCTTAGTACCTTCTTTACACATTCATATAGTTGTCTAACCTAACCTAACCTATTGACCAGTAGGCCTGCTGCAAGATTCCTCCATCCTTATGTTCTTATGTTAAGAACACATCACAGTAGCTCTGTTAAAGGTCTACTTGGTATATGCTAGGCTGGTGCTCAGACCAGGCCCTCTCACATATTTGTCCCTAAAAACATAAGAAAGGAGGAGCACTGTAACTGGCCTATGCTAGACAGACCTACCTCACATCCACTCATACTTGTCCAACCCAAAGATCTCGGTTCAATGACGCTACTCGGGAGTTTGTTTCACATATCTACAATTCGATTATCAAACCATCGCTTTCCTGTATTAATTTTAAACATAAATTTTTCCAACATAAACCCATTGCTGTGAGTTCTGTTCTAATTAGATATTTTCAACATGTTACATATATCCCATTCCACGGGGGCAGGCGATGCAAAATACCCCTAATGAAAAGTAGGGGCGCCATTGGTACATAAGTGTCCGGGGCCCAAGACTGTTCAACAGCCTCCCACCAAGCATATAGGGAATTACCAATAGGCCCCTGGCTGCATTCAAGAGGGAGCTGGACAGATACTTAAAGTCGGTGCCGGATCAGCCGGGCTGTGGTTCGTACGTTGGACTACGTGCGGCCAGCAGTAACAGCCTGGTTGATCAGGCCCTGATCCACCAGGAGGCCTACATAAGAACATAAGAAAGGAGGAACACTGCAGCAGGCCTGTTGGCCCATACTAGGCAGGTCCTTCACAATCCATCCCACTAACAGAATATTTGCTCAACCCAATTTTCAAAGCTACCCAAGAAATAAGCTTTGACAATTCTACCCACTCATGCGCGAGTCCCACTCAAATCCAACCCCTCTCACTCATGAATTTATCCAACCTAAATTTGAAACTACCCAAGGTCCTAGCTTCAATAACCCTACTAGGCAGACTGTTCCACTCATCAACTACCCTATTTCCAAACCAATACTTTCCTATATCCTTTCTAAATCTAAACTTATCTAACTTGAATCCATTATTGCGGGTTCTCTCTTGGAGAGATATCCTCAAGACCTTATTTATATCCCCTTTGTTAATACCCATTTTCCACTTGTATACCTCGATCATGTCTCCCCTCATTCTACGTCTTACAAGTGAATGTAATTTTAGGGTCTTCAATCTTTAAGAACATAAGAACATAAGAACATAAGAATGGAGGAACACTGCAGAAGGCCTACTGGCCCATACAAGGCAGGTCCTTATCAAAACCACCACTACCTAAAAATTTATTCCCGTACTCACGACACAAATCAAACCCAGCCCCTCCCACTCATATATTTGTCCAATCTCTTTTTAAAGCCACCCAAGGTCCTAGCCTCTATCACAGTACTCGGAAGATTGTTCCACGCATCTACAACTCTGTTCGAAAACCAGTACTTGCCTATGTCCTTTCTAAATCTAAATTTATCCAATTTAAATCCGTTATTTCTCGTTCTTACTTGGTTCGATATCCTCAGTATTTTATTAATATCTCCTTTGTTTATGCCCATCATCCACTTGTACACCTCGATGATATCTCCCCTCATTCTACGTCTCTCCAGAGAGTGGAGATTCAACGCTCTAAGTCTATCTTGTAGATGAATGGTTCAGAGAACCGACAAGTTGTCGGTTCTCTGAACCATTCATCTACATCCTGTCTGACACAGCAACTTCTTGGGATCTTGATACAAAGGGATTCTTCAACATTTGTCCAAACCTTTGGACAAGGACTTACTTCGACTAGTGGTTGATACCACTATGACCTGCCTCCTCCTGCTTCATCTCACCTGTCTACAGTATATAAGCAACTTCTATTTGCCTTATGTTGTATTTACTTCAAGATTGATGGACTGAACACATCGACTCCAGGCCGAGGGACTGATTACCTCAAACTCCTCCTTTTATTACTACTTTCTTTTTTGTATTGGACTGATGAAGCCACTGTGTGGCGAAACGTTTTCTCAATAAAGATACCCAAGTGTTGCATATGTGTCTAATTTAACAAGTCTATCTTCATACGGGAGATTTCTTATACTGTAAATCATTTTAGTCATTCTTCTTTGTATGTTCTCCAATGAATCTATATCCATCCTGTAGTAAGGAGACCAAAACTGAGCTGCATAATCCAAATGAGGTCTCACTAGTGATGTATAGAGCTGTAAAATAACTTTTGGACTTCTGTTGCTTATACTTCTTGAAATAAATCCTAGTAATCTGTTAGCCTTATTGCGCACACTTAGGCACTGTTGTCTTGGTAAGGAAGATTTCTAATGCTATGTATTAATTTAGTCATTCTACGCTGAATGTTTTCTAACGAATTTATGTCCATTCTGTAATATGGAGACCAGAACTGAGCTGCGTAATCTAGGTGAGGCCTTACTAATGATGTATAAAGCTGTAATATAACCTCTGGACTTCTGTTGCTAACACTTCTTGATATAAATCCCAGTAATCTATTTGCCTTATTACGTACGCTTAGGCATTGCTGTCTTGGTTTAAGGTTGCTGCTTACCATCACCCCCAAGTCCTTCTCGCAATCTGTATGGCTAAGTTCTACGTTATTTAACTTATAAGTGCTTGGGTTATGGACACTCCCGAGCTTCAGAACCTTGCATTTATCTACATTGAACTGCATCTGCCACTTTTCTGACCACGAATTAAGTTTGTCTAAATCTTCCTGAAGTTCTATGACATCTATGTTTGAATCAATTATCCTACCTATCTTCGTGTCGTCGGCGAATTTGCTCATATCACTAGTAATTCCCTCATCAAGGTCATTGATATATATTATAAATAACAATGGGCCTAAGACTGATCCCTGTGGAACACCACTTGTTACAAGTCCCCATTCGGATTTAACCCCATTTATGCACACTCTCTGCTTCCTATTGGTGAGCCATGACTCGATCCATGACAGCACTTTTCCCCCAATGCCATGAGCTGCCACTTTCTTTAACAGTCTCTGGTGCGGTACTCTATCAAAAGCCTTACTAAAGTCTAAATAAACAATATCGAATTCTTTATCGTGATCAACAGCCTCAAAAGCTTTACTGAAGAAGGTTAATAAATTAGATAGGCAGGAACGGCCCCTCGTGAATCCATGCTGGGTATCATTAATCAAATTATGGTTATCTAGATGGCTTCTAATAATATCAGCTATAATTGACTCTAGTAATTTGCCTACAATTGAGGTCAGGCTTATTGGGCGGTAGTTTGACGGTAGTGACTTGTCCCCTGCTTTAAAAATAGGAATTACATTAGCCATCTTCCACATATCAGACACTACACCTGTTTGAAGAGATAAATTAAAAATGTTAGATATTGGTTCACAGAGTTCCATTTTGCATTCATTAAGAACCCTTGCAAAAAGCTCATCAGGACCCGGCGAGTTGACCGGGCCGCGGGGGCGTTGATCCTCGGAATGCCCTCCAGGTAGACACACAAAGAGCGTTCGGGTTCGATTCCCGGCGAGGGTAGAAATATTGGGCGTGTTTCCTTAACACCGGTTGTATGTTCCCCATCAGTAAAATGGGTACCTGGGTATTAGTCGACTGGTGTGGGTCGCATCCTGGGACAAAACTGACCTAATTTTCCCTAAATGCTCTGTATAACAAGCTTTCTATATAGTAGTATGTCATTGATGTCAGCTAGACCTGTATACCTAGTACATGTACTTAAGTGTGCGCAATAAGGCTAACAGATTACTAGGATTTATTTCAAGAAGTATAAGCAACAGAAGTCCAAAAGTTATTTTACAGCTCTATACATCACTAGTGAGACCTCATTTGGATTATGCAGCTCAGTTTTGGTCTCCTTACTACAGGATGGATATAGATTCATTGGAGAACATACAAAGAAGAATGACTAAAATGATTTACAGTATAAGAAATCTCCCGTATGAAGATAGACTTAGAGCGTTGAATCTCCACTCTCTGGAGAGACGTAGAATGAGGGGAGATATCATCGAGGTGTACAAGTGGATGATGGGCATAAACAAAGGAGATATTAATAAAATACTGAGGATATCGAACCAAGTAAGAACCAGAAATAACGGATTTAAATTGGATAAATTTAGATTTAGAAAGGACATAGGCAAGTACTGGTTTTCGAACAGAGTTGTAGATGCGTGGAACAATCTTCCGAGTACTGTGATAGAGGCTAAGACCTTGGGTGGCTTTAAAAAGAGATTGGACAAATATATGAGTGGGAGGGGCTGGGTTTGATTGGTGTCGTGAGTACGGGAATAAATTCTTAGGTAGTGGTGGTTTTGATATGGACCTGCCTTGTATGGGCCAGTAGGCCTTCTGCAGTGTTCCTCCATTCTTATGTTCTTATTATTGCGGGTTCTCTCTTGGAGAGATATCATAAGAACATAAGAAAGGAGGAACACTGCAGCAGGCCTGTTGGCCCATACTAGGCAGGTCCTTCACAATCCGTCCCACTAACAGAATATTTGCTCAACCCAATTTTCAATGCTACCCAAGAAATAAGCTTTGACAATTCTAACCACTCATGCGCGAGTCCCACTCAAATCCAACCCCTCTCACTCATGAATTTATCCAACCTAAATTTGAAACTACCCAAGGTCCTAGCTTCAATACATAAGAACATAAGAACATAAGAAAAGAGGAACACTGCAGCAGGCCTGTTGGCCCATACTAGGCAGGTCCTTCACAATCCGTCCCACTAACAGAATATTTGCTAAACCCAATTTTCAATGCTACCCAAGAAATAAGCTTTGACAATTCTACCCACTCATGTTCGAGTCCCACTCAAATCCAACCCCTCTCACTCATGAATTTATCCAACCTAAATTTGAAACTACCCAAGGTCCTAGCTTCAATAACCCTACTAGGCGGAAATAAATGGTATAAAATACCGAAAGTATTGGTTTGGAAATAGGGTAGTTGATGAGTGGAACAGTCTGCCTAGTAGGGTTGGAAAAATAAACACATAAGCAGTATAATGTGATCCTTTATTGACAACGTTTCGCCCACGCAGTGGGATTTATCGAGTCACATACAGATCTACCTGGAAAATGAGCAACATGGAGATATATATAGGGTACAGTCAGGTGGAGAATGCTGGGTCAGGTGGAGAAAGCTGCATGTGAGTCTTAAAAGTAGTGTGATAGTTAAAAACATAGTGTGACTTAAAGGACCTGCAGTGTACCATTCTTGAGTTCTAGGTGGGATAGCGTTGAAGAAGTTTCTTGGCAATAGGTTCAGCTATGTTGTAGAAGCCGTTGTTCTGGTTGAAGTTGTTGGATATACAGATGAGTGATGATTCTAGGATTCTTCGGTATTGCGTGTTGTCTTTCTGGCGATGAGTCTTGCGTTTCTGTAGTT
>WNWK01034837.1:0-20195 GCA_009830355.1 Cherax destructor
ATCCTGTTTTGCACTGTTTCTGTCTTGAAAATCAGATTGACCGGTTGTTTTCTCCCTTCAAGTACCCTCTATTCTCTGAAAATTTACTATCTCAGACATGTCCTCTTCACCTATTTCTTTGATGATGTTCCTCCTGCCATCTTTCATTGTGTGTCCTTAACTCGCTCTCCTGAAGCCCGTGAATAAACACTGACTTTTCCCTCTCTTCCTCCCATTGCCTTTCCCTCTGTCTCCCCAATGTTTTCCTGTAGCTCTTGGTGGCTACTGGTTCCCATTTGTACATGGCCAATTTCTCCCTAATGTTTTCCTTTAGCTCTTGGTGGCATAATTGTGCCTCTGCATGTGACCTATCCCCCTCTCTACCTTCACCCCCCCACCACCACCCCTGCTCTCAGCTGCTCTTCCCCTTCATTCCTCGGCCCTGCTTGGTGGGCTGACAGAGCCTTAGCATTAGTTATGTCTCCTTCCTTCTCCTTGGCCTCCTCATTCAGTAGGGGTGTACCAGCTTCAGATGCTGTCTCCTTTGGTCCATACCCCTGTAACTCGCTTCAGCCTATTTACCTCATATTCAAGGGCCCTTATCCTGGCTACTGCAGCTTTGACTTGTGACTCACTTCTTCTCCTCCTGCAACCTCTTTGTTGCGTGGAGGTTTTTTCGTAGATTGGGTAATGAACAGACGAGATTGCGATTGTAATTTGGTGTATTAAGGTCAATTAGACAGGGTGGAATCTCAGAGTTCGCAGGCCTACGTCTGTCCTATACTGTGTCTGGATGGTCACTGAGGCACTGCCCCGAGCAGGGCTCATAGCGTTCAAAAGGGTTGACCTTTGACATGGGTGACCTTTGACATTGGGCTAACGGTTGATCATCGGTTGATCACGTGAGCAGAAACAGTTATACCCTATGAACTATCACTGAGCTTACAGTGACATCTTTTACAATTTCACAGCAAGCTCTGCCTCCATCCTTTTCACCATTTTTGTAGAGAGCTCAGCTAGTTTGCTCTCCCACTCTTGTTCCATCCTTTTGCATTGCTCTTCCATCCATTCTTCCTTACCAGAGCCATTCTCCTCTGATCCCTTGGGCCTTCGAGTTCCCCTCTGAGCTACCATTTTTTTATGTTTTTTTAGTTGTGTGTGTGTGTGGGAAGTGGAGGGTTGTATAGGGGAAAAAGAGAGAGAGAGAGGGACAGGGAGAGTGATGGAGGGGTGGAGCAAGAGTGGCAAGGGGGCTAGAGGGAAAGGGGGATGAAGGAAAGAGAGGGAATGGGGGAGGGAGGGAGAGGGGAAAGAGCTAGAGAGAGAATGAGAAGGGAGAGGGGGAGGGGAGAGAGAGAGATGGAGAGATAGAGAGAGGGAGGGTGTGTGTGTGTGGGTGGGTGGGTGTAGTTGTAAGGGGAGAGGGAAGGAGGGGCCAGGGAGAGTGATGGAGGGCTTGAGGGAAAAGGGGTGGAAGGAAGGAAATAAAGGAGAGGAGAATGGGGAAGAGAAGCAGAGGGGAAAGAGTGAGAGAGAGACAGAGAAGGGAGAGAGATGGGAGAGGGGGAGGGGAGAGAGAGAGATGGAGAGAGAGAGTGTGTGTGTAGGAAGGGTGTGTGTGTGGGTGGGTGGGTGTTGGAAGTTGTAAGAGGGAGAGGGATGGGACGAGGGAGGGAGGGGACCAGGGAAAGTGATGGAGGTGGGAAGGGATAGGGAGAGAAAGGTTCGAGAGAAAGAGGGAAAGAAGGAGAGAGAAAGGCCAGGGAGGGGAGAGAGAGGGGAGGTGGAAGGGGAGGCGAATGAGAAGGGAGGGGGTGGGGAAGGCCCTAACGGTCAAAGGCTGTGTGGGTTAGTGTCCTTGTGTGTATGTGTGTGCATTTGTGCGTATGTACCCACGTGTGTGTGTTTTGTGAGTAATTCTTATGTACCCACGTATGAACAACATATGTACTACATATGTACCCAATCACTTGGTACACACTGTGAACTCTCTTTGTGTGCTTGAGATTATTGTCAGTTCTATAGCTCTACTTGTCCCACCCTACTCCTGCGCGCTCATGCACTAGCGTGTTGACCCAAATCTATCCTACCCAGGTAGTGTGTGTACTCACCTATTTGAGGTTGCAGGGGTCGAGTCATAGCTCCTGGTCCCGTCTCTTCACTGGCCACTACTGGGTCCCTCTCCCTGTGCCATGAGGATTATCATACCTCTTCTTAAAGCTATGAATGGATCATGCCTCTATTACATCACTTCCCAAACTATTTCACTTCCTGACCACTCTGTGACTGAAGAAATACTTCCTAACATCCCTGTGATTCATCTGAGTCTTCAACTTCCAACTGTGTCCCCTTGTTGCTGTGTCCCATCTCTGGAACATTCTGTATCTGTCCACCTTGTCAATTCCTCTCAGTATTTTATATGTCGTTATCATGTCTTCCTATCTCCTGTCCTCCAGTGTCGTCAGGTCAATTTCCCTTAACCTCTCCTCACAGGACATACCCCTTAGCTCTTGGACTAGTCTTGTTGCAAACCTTTGCACTTTCTCTAGTTTCTTTACGTGCTTGGGTAGGTGTGGGTTCCAAACTGGTGCTGCATACTACAATATGGGCCTAACGTACACAGTGTGTGTGTATGTGAGTGTGTATGTGTTAAGGTAACGGAACGCTAATCTTAGGTTTGCCAGTCGCCCATATGCTGCCGCAGTTATCTGGTTGATGTGTGCCTCCGGAGACGTGCTTGGCGTTATACTCACTCCAAGGTCTTTCTCCTTTGCCGAGGTTTGTAGCCTTTGTCTGCCTAGCTTGTACTCTGTCAGCGGTCTTCTTTGCCCTTCTCCGATCCTCATGACTTTGCATTTGGAGGGATTGAATTCGAGAAGCCAGTTGCTAGACCAGATGTCGAGCTTGTCCAGGTCTGTTTGCAGCCCTGCCTGGTCCTCTTCCGATGTGATTCTCCTCATTATTTTCACATCATCCGCGAATAGAGACACTTCTGAGTCTATTCCATCCGTCATGTCATTTACATATACCAGGAATAACATTGGTCCTAGGACTGACCCCTGCGGTACACTGCTCGTCACAGGCGCCCACTGTGATACCTCACCACGCACCATGACCCGTTGTACCCTCCCTTTGAGGTATTCCCTGATCCATTCCAGTGCCCTTCCTGTTATACCTGCTTGTTCTTCCAACTTCTTTACTAATCTCATGTGAGGAACTGTGTCAAAGGCTTTCCTGCAGTCCAGGAAAATGCAATCAACCCACCCTTCTCTCTCCTGCCTTACCTCTGTTACTTTATCATAGAACTCTAGGAGGTTTGTTACACAGGATTTGCCTTCCCGGAATCCGTGCTGTCTGGTGTTTATTATCCTGTTCAGCTCAAGGTGTTCCACCATTCTTTTCCTGATGATTTTCTCCAGGACTTTGCACACTATACACGTAAGTGACACCGGTCTATAGTTTAGTGTCTCTTTTCTGTCTCCTTTTTTAAAAATGGGGACTACGTTGGCCTTCTTCCATACCTCAGGTAGCTGCCCAATTTCAAGGGATGTGTTGAACATTATGGTAAGTGGCACACCCAGTACCTGAGCTCCTTCCCGAAGAACCCACGGGGAGATATTGTCCGGACCCATCGCCTTTGAGGTATCGAGGTCACTGAGTAACTGCTTCACTTCCTCCTCAGTTGTGTGTATGCCCTCTAGCACTTGGTACATCCCTTGTTGGTGACGAATCCCGTCCTGTCTACCCAGCTGCCTTCCTTCCTCCATTGTGAATACTTCTTTAAACCTTAAGTTGAGCTCCTCACATACCTCTTGATCATTACTTGTGAGTTCCCCATATTCTCTCCTCAGCCTTATCACCTGGTCCTTGACTGTTGTCTTCCTTCTGATGTGACTGTACATCAGTTTCGGGTCGGACTTAACTTTCGATGCTATGTCATTTTCGTACTGTTTCTGGGCCTCCCTCCGTACTTGTGCATACTTGTTTCTAGCTCTTCTACTAATCTCTTTGTTTACTTGGGTTCTTTGCCTTCTGTACCATTTCCATTCTCTGATACTCTGAGTCTTTGCCTCCCTGCACCTTTGTGTAAACCAGGGGCTCTTTCTGGCCTTCCCATTTAATCCTTTGCCTCTGGGTATAAACCGTTCCTCTGCCTCCTTGCACTTTGCCTCTACGTATTCCATCATTTCATTTATTGTCAGTCCTTCCATTTCCCTTTCCCACTGAACGTCCTGCAGGAAATTCCTCATGCCCATGTAGTTTCCTCTTTTAAAGTCTGGTTTGTCTCTATCGGTACTGTTTTCCCTCTCCACCTGTAGCTCTACAATGTACTCAAAGCTCAGCACCATATGGTCACTGGCTCCCAGGGGGCTCTCGTGCGTTATGTCTTCAATATCTGAGCTGTTCAAGGTGAATACAAGGTCCAGTCTTGCTGGTTCATCTTCTCCTCTCTCTCTGGTCGTGTCCCTGACATGTTGGTGCATCAGGTTTTCCAGTACCACGTCCATCATATTGGCTCTCCAAGTTTCTGGACCCCCACGTGGTTCATGGTTCTCCCAGTCGATCTCCCTGTGGTTGAAATCTCCCATGACCAGTAGCTTCGCTCTGCTCATGTGTGCTTTTCTTGCCACCTCCGCCAGGGTGTCCACCATCGCTCTATTCTCATCGTATTCTTCTCTTGGCCTCCTGCAGTTCTGTGGTGGGTTATACATCACTGCAATGACTATCTTATGCTCCCCAGACTGGATGGTACCTACTATGAAGTCCCGTTCTCTACCCACCTCCATTCCTACCATTTCCTTGAATCTCCAACGGTGCCTTACAAGCAGTGCGAAACCTCCTCTCCCCCTGCTCCTCCTATCTTTCCTCAGGATCTGATATCCCTGTGGGAAGATTGCATCTGTTACTGTCTCATTTAGTTTAGTTTCTGTGACTGCTATGATGTATGGGTGTGTGTGTACTCACCTAATTGTGGTTGCAGGGGTCGAGACTCAGCTCCTGGCCCCGCCTCTTCGCTGTCCGCTACTGGGTCTCTGCTCTTCCTGCTCCATGAGCTCTATCATACCTCGTCTTAAAACTATGTATGGTTCCTGCCTCCACTATATCTTTCTCTAGACTATTCCACTTCCTGACTACTCTGTGGCTGAAGAAATGCTTCCTAACATCCCTTTGACTCATCTGAGTCTTGAGCTTCCAGTTGTGTCCCCTTGTTTCTGTGTTCTCTCTCTGGAACATCCTGTCCCTGTCTACTTTGTCGATTCCCCGCAGTATTTTGTATGTCGTTATCATGTCTCCTCTGACCCTTCTTTCCTCCAGTGTTGTTAGTCCTATTTCCCTCAACCTTTCTTCATAGGACAGACCCCTGAGTTGTGGAACTAGCCTTGTCGCAAACCTTTGCACTTTCTCTAGTTTCTTTACGTGCTTGACCAGGTGTGGGTTCCAGACTGGTGCTGCATATTCTAGTATGGGCCTGACGTACACGGTGTACAGTGTCTTGAACGATTCCTTGTTTAGGTAACGGAACGCTAATCTTAGGTTTGCCAGTCGCCCATATGCTGCCGCAGTTATCTGGTTGATGTGTGCCTCTGGAGACGTACTTGGCGTTATACTCACCCCAAGGTCTTCCTCCTTTGCCGAGGTTTATAGCCCTTGTCCACCTAGCCTGTACTCTGTCAGCGGTCTTCTTTGTCCTTCTCCGATCTTCATGACTTTGCATTTGGTGGGATTGAATTCGAGAAGTCAGTTGCTAGACCAGATGTCAAGCTTGTCCAGGTCTGTTTTAATTCCTGCTTGGTCCTCTTCTGATGTGATTCTCCTCATTAATTTCACATCATCTGCGAACAGAGACACTTCTGAGTCTATCCCATCCGTCATGTCGTTTACATATACCAAGAATAACACTGGTCCTAGGACTGACCCTGCGGTCGCCGCTCGTCAGGCGCCCACTGTGATACCTCATCACGCACCATGACCCGTTGTTGCCTCCTGTGAGGTATTCCTGATCCATTCCAGTGCCCTTCCTGTTATACATGCTTGTTCATCCAACTTCTTTACTAATCTCATGTGAGGAACTGTGTCGAAGGCCTTCCTGCAGTCCAGGAAAATGCAATCAACGCACCCTTCTCTCTCTTGCCTTACCTCTGTTACTTTATCATAGAACTCTAGGAGGTTTGTTACACAGGATTTGCCTTCCCGGAATCCGTGCTGTCTGGTGTTTATTATCCTGTTCAGCTCGAGGTGCTCCACCATTCTTTTCCTGATGATTTTCTCCAGGACTTTGCACACTATACATGTAAGTGACACCAGTCTATAGTTTAGTGCCTCTTTTCTGTCTCCTTTTTTAAAGATGGGGACTACATTGACCTTCTTCCATACCTCAGGTATCTGCCCATTTTCAAGGGATGTGTTGAATATTATGGTAAGTGGCACACTCAGTACCTCAGCTCCTTCCCGAAGAACCCACGGGGAGATATTGTCCGGACCCATCGCCTTTGAGGTATCAAGGTCACTGAGTAACTGCTTCACCTCCTCCTCAGTTGTGTGTATGCCCTCTAGCACTTGATGCATCCCTTGTTGGTGATGCACCCCATCCTGTCTACCCAGCTGCCTTCCTTCCTCCACTGTGAATACTTCCTTAAACCTCAAGTTGAGCTCCTCACATACCTCTTGATCATTGCTTATGAGTTCCCCATCTTCTCTCCTCAGCCTTATCACCTGGTCTTTAACTGTTGTTTTCCTTCTGATGTGACTGTACATGAGCTTCGGGTCGGACTTAACTTTCGATGCTATGTCGTTTTCGTACAGTTTCTGGGCCTCCCTCCGTACCTGTGCATACTCGTTTCTAGCTCTTCTACTACTCTCTTTGTTTACTTGGGTTCTTTGCCTTCTGTACCTTTTCCATTCTCTGACACTCTGAGTATTTGCCTCCCTGCACCTTTGGGTAAACCAGGGGCTCTTTCTGGCCTTCCCGTTTAATCTTTTTCCTCTGGGTATAAACCGTTCCTCTGCCTCCTTGCACTTTGACCCTACGTATTCCATCATTTCATTTATTGTCTGTCCATCCATTTCCCTTTCCACTGAACCTCCTGCAGAAATTCCTCATGCCTGTGTAGTTTCCTCTTTTAAAATCTGGTTTGTCTCTTTCGGTACCGTTTTCCCTCTCCACCTGTAGCTCTACAATGTACTCAAAGCTCAGCACCATATGGTCACTGGCTCCCAGGGGCTCTCGTGTGTTATGTCTTCAATATCTGAGCTGTTCAGGGTGAATACAAGGTCCAGTCTTGCTGGTTCATCTTCTCCTCTCACTCTGGTCGTGTCCCTGACATGTTGGTGCATCAGGTTTTCAGTACCGCATCCATCATCTTGGCTCTCAAGTTTCTGGACCCCATGTGATTCTTGGTTCTCCCAGTCGATCTCCCTGTGGTTGAAATCGCCCATGACCAGTAGCTTCGCTCTGCTCATGTGCGCTTTTCTTGCTACCTCCGCCAGAGTGTCCACCATCGCTCTGTTGTTCTCATCATATTCCTCACCTGGCCTCCTGCAGTTCTGTGGTGGGTTATACATCACTGCAATGATTATCTTGTGTTCCCCAGACTGGATGATACCTACTATGTAGTCCTTTCTCTACACACCTCCATTCCTTCCATTTCCTCAAATTTCCAACGGTTCCTTACAAGCAGTGCGACCCCTCCTCCCCCCCGGCTCCTTCTATCTTTCCTCAGGATCTGATATCCCTGTGTGTGTGTGTGTGTGTGTTAGTTACCATTTTGTCCTAGGCACATGTCGATTAGACACTAGGCCCTGTTGTATGTACCTGTTGTATGTATGTGTAAGGAAACACTTCGAAATGTTTCCGCCGCCGGGAATAGAACCCGGGCCCTCTGTGCGTGAAGCGAGAGCTTTACCACCAGGCCACCGTGTATGTGTGTGTGTGTGTACTCACCTAATCGTACTCACCTAATTGTGGTTGCAGGGGTCGAGACTCAGCTCCTGGCCCCACCTCTTTGCTGTCCACTACTGGGTCTCTGCTCTCCCTTTCTCCATAGCTTTATCATACCTTATCTTAAAACTATGTATGGTTCCTGCCTCCACTATATCGTTCGCTAGACTATTCCACTTCCTGACTACTCTATGGCTGATGAAATGCTTCCTAACATCCCTTTGACTCATCTGAGTCTTCAGCTTCAGTTGCTTTCCCCCCTTTTTTATGTGTTCCCTCTCTGGAACATCCTGTCACTATCTACCTTGTCGATTCCCCACAGTATTTTGTATGTCGTTATCATGTCTCCCTAACCCTTCTATAGTGTTGTTAGTCGTATTTCCCTCAACCTTTCTTCATAGGACAGTCCCCCGAGTTGTGGAACTAGCCTTGTCGCAAACCTTTGCACTTTGTCTAATTTCTTGACGTGCTTGACCAGGTGTGGGTTCCAGACTGGAGCTGCATACTCTAGTATGGGCCTGACGTACACGGTGTACAGTGTCTTGAACGATTCCTGTTAAGGTAACGGAACGCTAATCTTAGGTTTGCCAGTCGCCTATATGCTGACGCAGTTATCGGTTTATGTGTGTTTCCGGGGGACGTGCTTGGCGTTATACCCCCAAGGTCTTTCTTCTTTGTCGAGGTTTGTAGCCTTTGTCCACCTAGCCTGTACTCTGTCGGCGGTCTTCTTTCCCTTCTCCGATCTTCATGACTTTGCATTTGGTAGGATTAAATTCGAGAAGCCAGTTGCTAGACCAGATGTCAAGCTTGTCCAGGTCTGTTTGAAGTCCTGCTTGGTCTTCATCCGATGTGATTCTCCTCATTAATTTCACATCATCTGCGAACAGAGACACTTCTGAGTCTATCCCGTCCGTCATGTCATTCACATATACCAAGAATAGAACTGGTCCTAGGACTGACCCCTGGGCACCGCTCGTCATAGGCGCCCACTGTATACCTCATCACGCACCATGACCCGTTGTTGCTTCCTGTGAGGTATTCCTGATCCATTCCAGTTCCCTTCCTGTTATACATGCTTGGTCTTCCAACTTCTTTACTAATCTCATGAGGAACTGTGTCGAAGGCCTTCCTGCAGTCCAGGAAAATGCAATCAACCCACCCTTCTCTCTCTTGCCTTACCTCTGTTCTTTACCCTTTAGAACTCTAGGAGGTTTGTTACACAGGATTTGCCTTCCCTGAATTCCCTGAATGTGTGTGTTAGTTACCAGTTACCATTTTGTCCTAGGCACATGTCGATTAGACACTAGGCCTGTTGTATATATGTGTGTGTGTGTGTGTGTGTAAGGAAACACTTCGAAATGTTTCAGCCCCACCGGGAATTGAACCCGGGCCCTCCGTGCGTGAAGCAAAGCGCTAGCCACCATGCCATCGGGGCGTGTGTGTGTGTGTGTGTGTGTGTGTAAGAAAACTTAATTGTCAGTAAGGATAATAAATAAGTCAGGGTAAATTTTGAATAATTTCATAATGGATGAAGGTGCTTCAATTTGAGAATTGCAAGTTAAACAATAACTACGTACTTCGTACATTTTATGGTCAATATCTTCACACAGCGGCAGTTTTAATAGATTTTCGTTTAAATATTCTCTACGGAGGAAATAGCTTGCCTTCAAGGGATTGTCATAATATTTTTATCGTGCAAAAAACGTAGGGTGTATTTTGCATTTTGCTTAGCGTCTAATATGCAATATTTTGCTTGCGGATCTTTCTCGAGTGTTGCAACCACTCAACCACACATGCCAAACCAATTTTTTTCTAAAACCCAGAAGTGTTCCCCAGAGTTCATAAACAACACTCCTCGCCTACCCAACATTCATGTACCATAAAGGAGAAAAAAAAACCTCACATTTTCGTAATACTCTGCAGATGTTAGATGAAGTCTTAATAATCCGCTGGACTCAATCTACATTACTTTCCTCTACGCTGAATATGCAACCACTTTCATGTACTTTCTTTGCTGGCTATACAAGAGTTTCATGAGTAGTCTTTCCTGCTGCAGTTATTACCATCACAGGAATTACATTATACGCAGAAAATTAGACCCTGACACAAGTGCTCAAAAGTGCGATGAAAAACAACTCCACGCGGTTAATTTAATTCTTTCTGGAAATGCTGTTTCAAATCAAGTAATTTCCTCCATGCTGGAAAAACAATCTCCACACAATTACTTTAATCTTTGCAAGTACTTGCACAAATACTTTCTTCTTATCCAGAACAAAACATCGACTCAAGCATATTTCTTCAAGAGATAATGTTAAAATATTCACCGATGTCGCTCACTTGAACAGAATGTAACGATCCTCTTTGAGTCATTCTTTCCAAGTCCTTCTTAAAACCCAAAATATGATCCATCCACCTCTTTTTTTTCAGCATTATTTTCGTTGCCTTATCTTAGAAGTGACCGAAACATTTTCCTAGTTCTGCTCACTTGTCCTTCCATACTAATTTAACGGTATCTATTACCAAGGTTTATTATGTCTTATAATATAAGAGGATTTACCATCCAAAGACTGGATTTACGATCCCTTAAACTGAGTTGTTGTTTTTAATTCGCTCTTTTCCATGTACTATATTACTCTTCTCGAAGTATAAGACTCTTGTACATTTGGAAATATTTACTGAGGAAACCTTTCACCACATAGTGGCTTCATCAGTCCTATACAAAGAAGAACAGTAAAAAACGAGAAGGAGTTTGATGTTATCAATCCCTCAGCCTGGAATTGATGTATTCAGTCCATCAATCTTGAAGATATGTTCAGTCCATCAATCTTGAAGATATGTTCAGTCCATCAATCTTGAAGATATGTTCAATCCATCAATCTTGAAGATATGTTCAGTCCATCAATCTTGAAGATATGTTCAGTCCATCAATCTTGAAGATATGTTCAATCCATCAATCTTGAAGATATGTTCAGTCCATCAATCTTGAAGATATATTTCAATCCATCAATCTTGAAGATATGTTCAGTCCATCAATCTTGAAGATATGTTCAGTCCATCAATCTTGAAGATATGTTCAGTCCATCAATCTTGAAGATATGTTCAATCCATCAATCTTGAAGATATTTCAATACATCAATCTTGAAGATATGTTCAATCCATCAATCTTGAAGATATGTTCAGTCCATCAATCTTGAAGATATGTTCAGTCCATCAATCTTGAAGATATGTTCAGTCCATCAATCTTGAAGATATGTTTAATCCATCAATCTTGAAGATATGTTCAGTCCATCAATCTTGAAGATATGTTCAGTCCATCAATCTTAAAGATATTTCAATCCATCAATCTTGAAGATATGTTCAGTCCATCAATCTTGAAGATATGTTCAGTCCATCAATCTTGAAGATATGTTCAGTCCATCAATCTTGAAGATATGTTCAATCCATCAATCTTGAAGATATGTTCAGTCCATCAATCTTGAAGATATGTTCAATCCATCAATCTTGAAGATATGTTCAGTCCATCAATCTTGAAGATATGTTCAATTTATCAATCTTGAAGATATGTTCAGTCCATCAATCTTGAAGATATGTTCAATCCATCAATCCTGAAGATATGTTCAGTCCACCAATCTTGAAGATATGATCAATCCATCAATCTTGAAATATGTTCAGTCCATCAATTTTGAAGATTGATGGACTGAACTCAAATTCGTTTCCCGGCGGGGGACTAAACCTCAAACTCCTCTTTTTTCTACCGTTTTGTGTATTGAACTGATAAAGGCAGTGTGGGGTGATATGTTTCCTCAGTATAGATTTCCAAATATTGCATAAGTGTCTTTTTATTTTTTTTTTTCTACACCATTTATCTCATTATTCTGCTCATTTTAAAGATAATTAGAAGGTTGAAATCACCCAAAGGAAATTAAAAAATAACAGCCAATTCGGTTTAAGAAATGGTAAATCCACTATTTGCTCTATATAATTTTATGTCCATGTATTGAACTGATAAAGCCACTGGATGGCGAAACGTCTACAAGTAAAGATACCACATGATGCCCATTTGTCTAATTCATTATCCCGGATGATCCAGTCGATCCAAGGAAATCCTTTCCCTCCTCGTTCTTGGATGCAACTTGAGTACGCCTTCAAAATGGGTTGGGTAAATATTTGTTGGGGCCCTGGGCGAGAATAGTTCCCTGAAGGCCGAGGCCTGCTACAGTGTTCGTCCTTCCTTATGTTGTTATGAATTTAATACAACTGATATACAACTTGTCAGAACCTCATACACAGAACATTCAACAGAAGACATACCACAACTTCCTTGTTGACTCTTGGCCCAATTCTTATACATGACGTCCCTCCACTAGTGAGTCCCGCCTACCAGTCAAATGCTTCTGTCTGCTGCACGTCCTCACTCCAGTATATAAGCACCAGTTTTTTTTGACTCACGAAATCGTAATGACAGTTGCAACAGACGGGACAGCTAGAATTCGTCACGGCTTCGCTGGCGGGAGATTCGTCTGTAAAACATGCATTTGTAGTCACAGTGGTGCCTATACAACCTTCCCCGGTGTTAATATGCCTAGTTGGTGAATCTTATTGTAGCCAGCTGGCCCAGTGGCTTACGGGCGGCCCTGGAGGTGATGAGGTGCTCATCACCTCCCCTTTCCTCATCTTACTATTGGTGTATATATTTATATTATTTTCATGTATTGAAAAATATTTAGATGTTGCACATTGTATAATTCATCCCTTTTTTTCTCCCTTTTCATGCCCCCCCTTTCGCTTACACTCTTCAATCATGTCTCCCCTCATTCTACTCTCCCAAGAGTATGTGGGTTAACGGATTTCAATCTTTCTTCGAATGGAATATTTATGCATTGGATTTTGTCATTCTTCTCTGAATGTTCCAATGAATTTATTCCATTCTATAGTATAAGACCAGAACCGATCTGCATATTCTAAGTGAAGAGCGTCTGTATAACTTCTTGATATAAATCCCAGTAATCTGCTCGACTTATTACTTACGCTTAGGCATGGCTGTCTTGGCTCCAGGATCCTGGTTACCATAACTCCCATTCTTTTTCGCATTATGTATGGCCAAGTCTTATATTATTTATTTTATAAGGCAGGGATTTTTACATTTATGCAGACTCTGTGCTTCCTCTTGGTCAGTAACCCTTGATCCATGACAGGTCTTTTTTCTCATTCCTGAGCATTGGTACTAAGCTGTCTGGGAATTGCGTGGGGGGATACCGAGCACATGGCTCGCTGCAGTGTTTTAGAATCTCGGTTGAAGTGTTGAAGAAGGAGGTTCTAATTCTTCAGGAGGAAAAAAGGAGGCTGAAGCTTCGCCTGATGGGTGTTGTAGTGAGTGGGAGATGGTTGGAGCTGGTAAGGAGGAAATGGTTACCAACAGTGAAAGTGGCAGCCCTGTAAGTGGCAAGTGGTTCCACAAATTTAAGAAGAAGGAAATAAAGAAGGTTAATAAGGGAAAATGTGAAGGTAGGAAACGATTATCTGTTCTCCAGGACGAGTGTACTTCAGTGGTCAGTGAGGTTGGTCCACTGACTCCCCGCTAATCAACTAAGAATATTTATTTGGGAGACTCTCAGGGAAGATAATGGACCGTGTTTTTTTTAACAGAGAAAAGGTCAGACAGAGGGGGCCCCCAGGGCTGGTGTTTGACATAGTCGGGGGGGATAAAATTTTTGTCAGGTAATGGGAAAAGCCTATTATCTGTCTTAGTGCTGGTGGTAATGACATTGGGAAGGGCGAAGACAGGGCCGATAAAAGGCTCAATAGAAGTAGTTAGGTCAAGGGGGGGGATCCCAATCATATGTAGCTTTTGCCTAGAAAGGGAGGGGGAAGAATGGAGTCTGGGAATTGGAAAAAAATTTCTGGCTAGACAGGTATTGCAAGGAACTTGCAGTTCCATTCATTGATAACGGGAAAATTTTTTTGGGAAATGATTTTATGCAAGGGATGGGGTTCATCTCTCTGGGGCGGAGTGGTTGCATTGCCGATTCGTTGGGGGGGCATTGGAGACTTGTTAGGACTTTATACTGATAGATTATAGAGATATGAGTGTTTGTGGTAAACAAACGGCTGTATATTGGGTTTGGGGAAACAGCAGATTTTCCCCAGGATACCCCAGGGATATGTTTAAAAGATAAGATTAAAATGTTGTTGTAAAGGCAAAGAACATCAACAAACAAAGAAAAATAGTAGGGGCAAGGGACTAGCTCCTTAAGGTTTATACAAATAGGGGGGTCAAAAATAAATGATGAGCTGATTCTTGCAAATGCAGGTAATATAGAATTTTTATAACAGAGACCTGGTTCAACCTGAAAGATAGAGTGCCTTCCGAATGCAACATTCGGGTTTAAAAAATATTCCACACTTTTGGGGGAAACAGGAAGGGTGGTGGAGGGGATGTATGTGGGGAGATAATTTAAATTGTTGTGTTAGACAAGATAAAGATTAGAAACAGAATCTGATTGGCTAGAGTTTTGGGGAATTAAAATTTTTTGGGGTGATTTGGCCCCCAAGTCGGATGGGGTGCAAAAAGTCTTGGGACGAAATTCATAAGGAGTCTAGATATAAAATGTTGTGTTAATGGGATTTTTTAACTTTAGACAAATTGATTGGAACAATGGACAGGTAATCTTATCTAGTGTTTTTTGATACGGTTCAGGTTTTTTTAAAAAAAGTTTGAAGAACCCTTTGAAAGCAACTTGTTGTTTGGGGCTTGCAAAAGAATCACTAATTAATAATCTTGAGGTTAATGAAATTGGGGAAAGCGATAAAAAAATCATTATTTTAAATATTCATGGAATTACCCAGGTAACTGCAATAAGTCTCTTTCCAGATTTCGTTTAGCCGACTTCAGGGGCTGAAAAAATTCCGGGGGTAAATTGGATGACCTGATATGGATCGGGTAGTTTTTTTGTTGCCAAATGACGTTTTCCAGAGCGTATTTAGCCCCAAAATTTTTTGTTCCAAGTAAAAATTTAGATCAAAAAAAAATGCCCCAAAAGGGGAGAACAATAGAAAAACATCTCTTGGTCAAAAGAGAGGCAAAAAAGGAGTATCAAAAGAGGGGATGGACGAATGAAATAAATTTTTTTAATTAAAGAGAAAAAAAAAAAGAATAAGAAAAGCAAAAAGGGATTAGGGCTAAGACCAAGGGATTCAGACAAACCCCAAAAAAGGGTTTTTAGGTATACAGAAGTAAATTAGGGAAAGATAGGACCAAGTAACTCGGGGTAGATCACAGACAGTGATAAGAATATGTGTGAAATTTTCAATACTTATTTCCTCATTTTTTTCCAGGAAGATACTAGGGAATTCCGAAATAATAAATTTGTAGAACAGGAAGATAATGCTATGCTCGATTGGGGTAACTGGGACAGGGTCCTCAGACAAATAAAGAAAAAAAACCTAACAAACCCCGGCCCTGATGAACTGTTTCAAGAGATTTAAAGGAATGAAAAGAAAAATTAGCAAACCTTGTAAAAACTTTTTGTATACTCAAACTGGCATATGCCAGAAAAGGGGAAAAGGGAAATGTAATTATTTACAAGGCAGGTGACAGGCCTTAGCCAATATAGACCAAAAGCCTTACCCTATAGTTAGTAAATTTATAATCAGTAATTGCCGAAGAATTGTAGCCATCTTGAAAAGCATAAATTGATTAATGAATCCCAACACGGTTTTACAAAAAGGGGGTTCCGTCTTAGAATTTATAACTTTTTTTACTAAGATGTTTGAAGAGGTAGATATGGTAATGAAAAAGATATTTGTATATGGACTCAGTAAAAGGTTTAAAAGTTCCACATCAGATTTTTTGAAACTTAAGGACACGCAATAGGGGAGAATTTTTTTTCCGGGGGAAGCCAGGTTACAAATAGGCGGCAGAGAGTTTGCATAAATGGAGAGAAATCGAATTGGGGGCCCGTCTCAGGGGGGTTTCCCCAGGGGTCAGTTTTTTGGGCCCTGTTGTTTAAATTTCATAAAAGACATAGATGAGGGGGAAAAATAGCAACATAAGAAATTTGCTGATAACCCCAAAAAGGCCGTCCAATTCATTCAAATGAGGACATTAGAGCATCCCCGGGTGATTTGAATAGACTGATGCAGTGGTCGGAGAAGGGCAGATGCAGTTTAATGTAACAAATGAAAGTTCTAAATGTTGGGGGGGACAATAACCATGCCACATATAAACTGATTAATGTGATCTTATTCTTTGATTTGAGAAGGATTTAGGAGTTCTGGTTAGTAGTAATCTGAAACCAAGAAACAGTGCATAAGTGTTCGCAAAAAGCTAACAGAACCTTGGTTAACAAGAAGATAAAAATAGAAGTCCTCAGGTTGTTCTTCAACTCTATATATCTTTGGGGTTGGCCTCATTTAGATTATGCTGCCAGTTCTGGTCATTTATTAAAGAAAAGGGTATAAAGCACTGGAAAAGTACAGAGGAGGATGACAAAGTTGATCCCATGTATCAGAAATCTTCCCTATGGGTAGACTGAGGGCCCGAATCTGCATCTCTAGAAAAAGGGTAGAATTAGGGGGTATGATTGAGGGTGTAAAAAAACATGAAAAAAAAGGAGATGTAAAAGGGTTGAAAATATCCAGCCAAACAGGGGCCCCAGCAATGGTTTCAAGTTGGAAAAAATTTAGATTCAAAGGATATAGGAAAGCACTGGTTTGGAATAGAGTTGTGGATGAGTGGAACAAACCCCGAGTACCGTCAAGATGCTAAGACGTTGAAATTTTAAAATAGGTTAGATAAATACATGAGTGGGTGTGAGTTTACCTGACTAGCTTGTACTACCAGGTCAATTGCAGTACAATTCCTTAATGGTAGTGACCTGACACCTGAAGTCGGTAGCTCCCCGGGGGTCGGCTAATTTTAAAAGGGGGTTGGGGTGAGTTGGTCCTGACTAGTTGTGCCTAGGTCGCACAGTGATCCTTCCTTAATGAATGAACCTGACCTGGCTGGGCGGGGGGTTGGCTTAAGCCTGTTGGGGAAATTTTGGCCTGCCTCGCATGGGCCAATGGCCTGTGCAGTGTTCCCCTTTTTCATGATCAACTTTCTTTTTATCAATTGTCTCAAATGTTTACTGAAGAAAGTCAATGAATTAGTTTGACATGAAAGCCCCGTGAATCCCCGTTGAATATAATTAATCAAAAATTTTCAAGATGGCTTAATAATTTAGCTATTATTGACTCTAGTGATTTGCCAACAATTGAGGTCAGGCTTATTGGGAGGTATTTCGACGGTAATGACTCTTCACCTGTTTAAAAAAAGAATTCCATTAAATGACAATGAAATGAAATGCTCGATTTTTAATATTTCCACTGGTTTTTTCGCAAAGAAAACACAAAGAATCCCCTAGTAATTTTTTTTTACAGGGCCATGAAGAAGATAAATTAAATATCACAGTCACGGGGATATTGTTGAGAAGGGGTTGACCCATTAAAGCAAAGAAACCCCCCCGGGCCCGATAATTTTTTTTCCATCGTTTTAAAGACCCCCTTTTTTGGAACAATTAACTAACAGGTGTAGTGTTTCGAGGGGGAAGCAGTTTCCCCAGAATTAGTTTTAACAGTACATATTTTTTCTGTAATCTTTATTCTATATACCGGAATAACCTTTTGGGTTTGTTTTTTTTTTGCAACTTTAATTTCATAGGCCCATTTATTTTTTCTTTCCCTTTTGATTTCCGTAAAAAGATGACTTTACTTTTTCGGGTCTAAAAATTTCCCCTTTATTATGCCCAAAATGTGTTTGAGTCTATTGTTCATCCGTTTGGATCATATTGAGAGTTTTTTGTTTTCCCCTTCAAAATGACAGGTGTTCACAAACCCCCTAGTAACTCAAACGAAATCTGGACCGTTCTGAATTCCCCCCAAAATCTTTTTTATATTCAGTACTGAAGGTAATCGGTTGTGTCGCTCTCGCAAAATTATCTGTAATTTCAGTTATTAGCAAGTGTATCTTTTTTTTAAAAACCAAATCAAGTAGGTTATTTTTACTCTTGGTTCTGTAACAAATGATGAAAAAAACAACCCAATTATTTCAGGAATTCCAATCAATTCCTTAAAAAAGGTTAATAGAAATGTGGCTAAATTATTTTTGTAGAACATCAACAATTTGTACAGGAAAAAGAAATACTGTATTTTTTTCTGGGTCAGCTTTCTGCAGCTCCCCAAAAAGCTCCCCAGCGGTTTACCGCCTTTTAGCTGTGGGGGAAAAAGTATAATTGACCCCAAGGGGTGTTTTCAGAATATCTAAAAGGTGTTGTTCATTACGTGTTTGGGCCCAAAAGTCCCCCCCTCACTGCCGAAGGGGAGATTTTAACCCCCCTTGTGCAAAGAACTTGCAGTCCCCTGCATAACAAGAAGATAAAAACCCCCTTTCTCGAAGCTAGCTTAGGTGTTGGAGGCACCTACTCGATGGTTTCCCCTGTCTGACTGAAGAATAAGTGTCTTTGAGAAATGTCACACGTCCCCGTCTGGAAATTTGTAACACTCGTAATGTCACTATATTCTTCAATATTTGTCATTTGTTCATCTCCGTAATGCCATAAGAAGCGGCACACTTCTTTTATTATTTAATTTATGTAGATGGAGTCTGATTAGACGCCCCCGCCGCCCTGGCGTGCCCTGGGCGTCTCCCGACACAAAAGAAGTGTCGATAAAACGTTTTTTGCGTAAATTTTCAGGAACAAAAAGATGTTGATTTCTTGATGTCTGGGGGTTAAACGACTTTTATGCTAACTTTAAATGGATAAAGGGTGCAGGATTTTTTAATTTTCCTGCTGCCGAAAAAGATCGATTGTCTCTAAACCCCCCCTAGTTCGGGTCAGCCGTGACGTATCTTAAAAGGAAGGGGGGGTGTCTTGTGCTGGTAACGCTGAAAGCATCTGCTTTCAATTACTTGATCGGAAGCAAACAAGACGTCACTTCCCTTTCTGAGGGGTTTCCCCTGCGAAAGGGTGAAAGGGCGAAAGAGGCTGAAAGGGCTAAAGGGGGGTGAAAGGGCTAAAAAGGGGTGATACCCCACTTTGGAAAAAATTTTCCCAAAAAAAGTTATCATGCTCAGACTTAAAATTTCCCCCCAGTGTAGTCTTCCTTTTCCTTTTAAAGTTTGGGGGACGGTATATCACCCTAAAATTCATTTTTGGACCTAAAATTCTACCAAACAGACTCTGTGTGGGGTGTGTGTGTGTTGTGCACCCCCAGTTTTTTTCCCCGGGTTTTTATGAAGCAATTTGAGTGTTCTCTGACTTTTGTACCACATTTTTTTTTTCCTTTATTTATATTAAGGGGGAAAACTTAAACCCCAAATGCGACATTCAAAAAGCTGTCATAATTCTTCATATTAAACCACTCCGTTGTGGCAGATACGTCATTGTTACCCACTTGAAACTAATTAACTCGTCCATATTGTTTTAAAACTTCAACATTTGTTAAATGGAATTAAACTGTAGTTAAACGAAGAATTTTTTAAAGAAGTCGTCTGTACCAAGATGCTGTTGTGTTGCTTTCCTGATAGTTATGTTGGGGATCGCATGAACCCTCATCTTTTAGAGTCTTTTAGATCTTCCACCTCACCTTCGACAGTATTTGACTTATGCTATACTATTTTTCAGACCATGGAGATGAACTTCTTCAGGTTGATGGAAGATTATATCATCTCTACCATCACCTGGCTGCCCACAATTCTCTCCCCGTAGCCTAGTTTAGCTTAGCTATCATTAAAGATATTTTCTTTTAGTGACATAATTTCCAAGTATAACCGTTATTATGTTAATTTATCTTTCAACCCGTAATCAGCGGACCCCGGGGGCCCCAAAAAAACTGGGGTTCTGAACTAACTACAAAAATTTCAAGACGCTGCTTTTAAAATATATAATTTCTCACGATAAGGTAGATAAAGAAAGACTGAAGATATAAGAAACTTTATTATTTGGAGCTTATTATGGCTTTATTTGGTTTTATGGCTTATTTTCCTCTTCTGATGCCAATAGCAAGTGGATGTGGGATCCATTTCATCTAGATAAAAATGTAAGATTTAATGCTTTAAATGATTGACACCTCACTGAGGACAAAGGTTTATGCATACAACACTGAGGACAAGGTTCATGCAGTACAACACTGAGGACAAGGTTCATGCAGACAACACTGAGGGCAAGGTTCATGCAGTACAACACTGAGGACAAGGTCTGCAGACAACACTGAGGACAAGGTTCATGCAGTACAACAC
>WNWK01034838.1:0-20194 GCA_009830355.1 Cherax destructor
TTATTAAACCTCTCAAACCAGCCTTTGCTGGCTTTAAAGTCACTCGCCTCACCACTTGTTCCAGGCATTGTCTTGACAAGATCTGCGTGCAACTTCCTTGCGTTTTCACAAATTATCGTCGTGGAAATACTATCACCCACTATCTGTTTTTCAATGATCCACACCCCCAATAACTTCTCAACCTCATCCACTGTTTTCGATCTATTTTTCGTTAACATATCAACCCCTTTTGCAACATTAGCTTCCTTGATCTCATTTCTCTTTGCCAGGATAGAGCTGCTAGTAGATGGGGTTTTCTTGTACATCCTGGCAAGCTCACTCAGACCTACGCCACTCTCATATTTTTCTATAATCTTTCTTCAGTTCGATGGTGTTCCTCACTTTCTTTACCACAGGGGTGCCACTAGGAAGCTTCTTTGGACCCATGGTGACTTATTTCACAGTGACAATCACTAAACCACCAAAAAAGACACCAAATGTATTGTGAATGTTTGAAAGAGCGCGCTGAGTAATGTTCTCTCAATGGTAAACAATGCTTCACTGGCGGGCGTCCTGCGCAGGCGCGGAGCAGGCGGACAGGTCTAATACGTTACAAAACACGAGGGATTTTACGATACACTAAATCGAAAAAATCTTACGAAACACGATTTTTACAAAATATGAGCCTTACGATACTCGGGGGTCCACTGTATATGCATATATACTATAGTCACTGGACACTTCATAGAACTGATATTAGGCTTCTGGAAGCTGGTTGTTGTGAGTGTGTGGACTTATAAATATGCTGAGTCAGGTTGCAGCTGATGTCAAAATGACATACAGTGGACCCCCGGTTTACGATAAATCTCCAAACTCTCCCTTTTATGTAAGTTTATTTTTGAAAGTGCTTTTGTAAGTGTATTTTTGGGGGTCTAAAAGGACTAATCTAATTTACATGATTCCTTATGGGAATAAATTCGTTCAGTAATGGCACTTGAACAGCATTCTTGAACGAAAAAATGACGTTATCTGGGGGTCCACTGTATTATACCATCACTCGCCACCCTCTGCCTGTCAACACCCATGGGGGTCCCATGCTCCTCTTACCCCCAGTCCTTCCTACCTACTTACCTATGTACTTACCTACTTACTTACCTACCTACTTACTTACCTACCTACTTACTTACCTACTTACCTACTTACTTACCTACTTACTTACCTACTTACTTACCTACTTACTTACCTACCTACTTTAACAATGATGACATTGATTTACATATTTGTAATGCTAGTGACCCCTTACCATATATTGATGATTATGTCTGTTTTATAACAACAGGTCTTCACTTTGTTCATGTCAACGCAAGATCGCTGCTTCCAAAATTGGCAGAGATTAGGATTCTAGCTAACAGAACTAGAGTGGCAGTTATATCCATCTCGGAATCCTGGTTGGATGATACGGTGACTGACGATGAGGTCAAAATAGAAGGTTACAATATAAAACGCTTAGATAGGAATAGAGAAGGTGGGGTATTTGCCTACATAAGGAACGACTTTGCCTATAATCCAAGACCTGATTTAAATGACAATAAACTGGAGATTCTATGGTTTGAAGTGCTGCTTCCCAAGACCAAACCTATCTTAGTAGGAACTAGTTATCGCCCTCCCACCCATGACCAGTTCTTAGAGGACTTTTCGAGAGTCTTGTCAGTACTTGATAACAATGACGAGACAGTAATTCTAGGAGACTTCAATATCTGTTTTCAACAGCAAAATAACGGGCTATGTAAAAGATATAAGCAAATTCTGGATTTAAATAGTTACACACAACTAATTAATACACCAACCTGGATCACAGTTCTCAGCCACCCTAATTGACCACATACAGTGGTACCCCGACTTACGATGGTCCCCAAACACACCCTTTTATGTAAGTTTATTTTTTTAAATGCTTTTGTAAGTGTAATTTTGGGGGTCTAAAAGGACTAGTCTATTTTACATCATTTCTTATGGAGATAAATTCGTTTGGTAATGGCACTTGAACAGCATTCTGGAATGAAAAAATATCGTAAGTCGGGGTACCACTGTACTTTGTAACCGCCCTGAGAACATTAGTCAGTCAGGGGTCATTACCACAGGTCTTAGTGATCATTTCATCATTTACTGTACCAGGAAAATTACTAGGGAACGGATAGGCCTACACAAGACAATAAAAGTTAGGTCAACTAGAAACTACAGTAAAGAAACACTGGTAAATATGCTACACAATTGTGACTGGTCAGTGATAACAAGTTGCACAGACGTAAATGATGCCTGGGAAAAATTCAAAACAATGTTCACTGTTATCCTTGATAATATTGCACCAGTTAGAGGTTAGGATTAAATGAAGAACTGAACCCTGGATGAGATATTAGATAATATGAAATTCAGAGACCAGTTGATAAAAAGATTTAAGGCAAACATACAACAGGATATTGCAGCACTAAATGAATTCCAAAGGGTGAGGAACAGAGTGCAGAGGCTTATAAAAGGCGCAAAGGTAAGACACTATTGCTCAAAAATCGAAGAGTACAAGAATAACCCTAGAAAGCTCTGGCAACAACTCAAACAGTTGGGGTATAGCCATAAACCCGTAAATAGATCTAACATAGTTCTAAATGTCGATAACAAGGTATGCCACGAAACAACTAAAGTGGCAAATTATTTTAATTCATACTACACAACTGTCGCATCAACACTAGTAAGTAAGCTACCAGCTGCATCAAATACCTTTAACACACACTGATAAATTTAAAACATACTATACCAATAAAGGAGTAACTCCAAACAGTTGTCAACTAGTAAGTGTATCTCATGACTTCGTGCAAAAAGAACTAAGCAAGTTAAACCCAATTAAGAGCACCGGCCCAGATAACATCCCGTCGAAGTTCCTAAAAGATGGTGCATCTGAACTGGCAATCCCCATTGCTCACATAATAAATTTGTCCATCACCACTAATACAGTGCCAGAGGGGTTCAAGGAGGCCAGAGTTACTCCTATCTTCAAGAAAAATAGTAGGTCTGATGTCAGCAACTATAGGCCTGTTAGTATACTCAGTGTAATATCCAAAATTCTAGAGAGGGCGGTGTACTGTCAAGTAGTTAAATATCTTAGTGACAACAACATTCTTCATAGTTACCAATCAAGCTTTAGGAGATCTTACTCAACCGACACCTCCCTAATTAATCTGATGGATTACATGAGAACTGAAATGTCTATAGGGAACCTCATAGGGATGGTAACTTTAGACTTGCAAAAGGCCTTCGATACTGTCAACCACAATATATTATGTAAGAAATTTCAAGCTATCGGCATAGGTTCCACAGACTGGTTTAAGTCCTATCTTAGCAACAGGAAACAAATTGTCAAAATCAACAAAACGGAATCAGAACCTCTGCCGATAGCATGTGGAGTTCCCCAAGGTAGTATTCTGGGTCCTTTATTATTCCTGTGTTATGTAAATGATATGCCCATCAGTGTCAAGTGCAAACTCCTACTGTATGCGGATGACAGTGCTCTGTTAGTGTCAGGTAAAGACCCACAAGATATAGCTAATGTATTAACACTGGAACTGGAGTCCTGCAGCAAATGGTTAGTAGACAACAAGCTATCGTTACATCTCGGGAAAACAGAAACCATACTCTGGCACGAAATATAAACTGAGCAGGGTAAATAATTTTAATGTCTGGTGTAATGGGGAATCCATCACTTCAGTTTCCTCAGTAAAATATCTGGGAATCCCCTTTGACCCATGCATGTCAGGAGAATTGATAGGGAACAGTGTAGTAAAGAAAGCGAATGCCAGACTGAAGTTCCTCTACAGACAAGCACAGTGTCTACCTACTGAGGCTCGCAGGACCCTATGTCTAGCCCTTATACAATGTCATATGGACTACGCTTGCTCTTCATGGTACTCTGCCTTGACAAAAAAACTGAAAGATAAGCTACAAATCACCCAGAACAAAATGGTAAGAGTCATCCTGGACCTGGGTCCAAGAGAACATGTAGGCCTGGATGAATTACAACAATTGGATATGCTGAATATTGAAGACAGAGTAAAACAACTTAAATTAAATCAAGTTTATAAAATTGCTCAGTGTCCAGAATATCTTGCTGACAATTTTGTCAAGGCTGGGAACCAAAGCAGTCATAGTACTAGGGGGAGAGAGCACAACTTTGTAGTTCCCACAGTCAGTGGCCAGGCTTCAAACACCTTTTATTGTACAGCAATAAAGGAATGGAACAGACTGCCTGCACATGTCAAAGCCAGTCATAGCATGAGCCAGTTCAAGAAGAGAACCAAAAGGTACCTAATGAATGTAGCGACAGAAAGGGAGGATAATGATTTTTTTATTTTTTTAGCTAACACACATGTATATGTAAATAACTCTTTTGACCTTATTCCTAGTATACATATATCCTTTATAATTTAATAACATATATATCCTACAATGTAAAATATTAAGGTATAGAAAGGACCCCAATGGAAATAAGTCACTCTGTCTGACTTTTTTGGGTTATCCTAGGTTCTCTACACATATGCTGCTATGTATGATAATGTATGTAAATGTATTTGTGTATACCTGAATAAACTTACCTACCTACCTACTTGCCTACCTACCTACTTGCCTACCTACCTACTTGCCTACCTACCTACTTGCCTACCTACCTACTTGCCTACCTACCTACTTGCCTACCTACCTACTTGCCTACCTACCTACTTGCCTACCTACTTACTTGCCTACCTACTTACTTGCCTACCTACTTACCTACCTACTTATTTTCTTTCATTCTTTTTTCTTTCTTCCTTCTAGTATCCTGGGCATTGCTTTCGGTCACAAACTTCTCAAAACCATGAAATTCATCTTCACTGACACTTCCATCTGTGTTAGAGCTATCACTTGGGAAGAGAAGAGTCCCAGATTCGCCCGGAGTCAGATATTTCTTACTGCTAGGCATGCTGAACAAGGACTACTGAAATGGCGTTCCCACAATGCACCACTGGCTCCCCGATTTTTTTTATACTGCGCACACTGACCACACAGACCCATTCTCTCACATGTGGGCCTACCAGCTTTCTCCTGCTTGATTTGAGGCCGCTAGAATTTATGCATCTTAGTACGTCCGAAACAATGGCTCGTAACACGTATATATACGACCGAAAGAAAGGGTTAAATGTTACTTAAGAACTAGACATAAACTATTAAGTAGGACTAAGATTACCAATTTTATGGTATATTAAAATGTCACTTTTTAGTTAATGTGTATTAGTTGTGATACTTCTGAATACGTATTTTAGTACTGTGCTTACAAATCTCTTAATGTTTGGTGTATGATATGTACAGTTTTACAGTAATTTTTCATTGTGTCTGATATTTTCTAGTTATACTCCTTTGTATGTAATGTTTTCTTTTAAAGTGCCATTACTAAATTCATTTGCTTTCGGAATTTTCTTTTTACAGTTCTTTTGACTACGAGATAATAGTAATTGACGATGGTTCACCTGATGGTACACTTGAGGTTGCAAAGAAGCTGCAAGAAATATATGGTGAAAACAGAATAGTAAGTGTAGTGCCATGAACTATAATCTTTAAATAATGTAAAGAAGACTTCTGTCTAGGCATTTTTTTTAAAACCCACAGGGGTCAGGCATGTTCCTCACCCCTTTTTTTGCATTCCCTAGTAGTTTTTTTTTCTTGCTCTATCCTACCCCAGTCCTTTCCCTTCCCATTCTTACCATTCCTCTTATGGCCTTAAAAAATAAAATAAGCACTCTACACTTGTACTGTTATTGGGATTAACTACATATGGATGTATTCATAGCTTAACCATTAGGTCTCTTTGAACTCTTTATTTTTTATTTTAATAATAAATATTTTAGAAATGCTGTACACTTGCCTGCCAAATTAAGTACGGTGATGCACTGAGATTACATTTCGTCTCTTTACTTTTGGCCATAAAATATTTGGCAACAGTGCTTTGGTAGCTGCTGCCTCTAGACAAAGTATTTCTCGTACCAAAGAAAACATTAAAATGTTGTGTACTGTGTACACTTGAGTTGTGTAAGTATTATGTCACTGTCCTGTATAAATCCAGACCATATTAGTTTGGTTTCTCTTGTGTGGCATGACATACTCTTTGAGAAAAATGTGACTAGCAAATAACTTAATGTAAAGGAATTTGACATAAACTATGCCTTAAACCCTTTCAGGGTCCGTGCCTTAGTTCTACGCCATGAGCTCAGCTTACTCAGATAAGCTGTGAGCGGTAAATTTGGGCCTAGATATGAGAGAATACATCTATGTGGTAAATGTGCACCACATAAAACAAATCCTGCAGCACACAGTGCATAATGAGAGAAAGAAAACTGAGACTGTAATTTTCAATTAAAACAGCGACTTTGCAGTGTTTTTTCGTATGCTTTTTAAAGTTGTATTTGCGATTTCTTGGAATCATTTGATAGAATGGAAGATATATTACAGAAATAGAGATGATTTTGATCAGTTTTAATACTGGAAATGGCTTGAAACTGAGCTCAAAGTAGCGGAAATGTTAAATGTTTGCCGATGTTCAAGAGTAAATAAATGACTTCAAACGTCTAATATGCGCCAACTGGTGGGTCTAATATATTTTCACAAATGTGGTGATATTATTTGTACAATTATTACAATATTGCATAACAGTAAATCTTCCATTTTTTGGTTTGAATAAAAATTCATGTGAATAAAAAATCAAAATGGAATTCATTTGTAAAGACTGAAAACATAACTAATGAACAGAGGATATGTTAGTTTAGTGCCAGGAATGCCTGCATTGTTTATTCTGCACCCTATTTTGAAATTGGAATATTTTGAACTTTGAGTTAAATTGGCTAAATTATCAATTTCCGATCACTTTATTTTGTAGTTGAAACAGTTAACTGAGCGATTTCTTGTGCTCAATCGATAGAATAGAAGTAATACTAGTGAAATAGCTAAGAATTTGGTCGACTGAAATAATGTAATTGGCCTAAAATGGGAGTCAAAGTCAGCAAAATCATAATTTTGTCAGTTTTTCATCAAATTTCGTACTTTTTGTTTTATTACCTTCAGAAAAAGATTCTCTACCATTTTATAATAAAAAAAATAAGATTTTTTTTTTATCCTTTAACTGTCCAAACGTAGATATAAGTTGCGTACTGCTCTGAACGTAGATCAACGTTTTATTTTTCATTCCTTCAAATTTAGTGCGATAGGCCTGAGTCGCCTAGACAAGAGAGAATGGGTCTGTGCCCTCAGTGTGCGCAGTATTAAAAAAATCCTGGACCACTTAGTACCTTGTGGGAGCACCAGTTCAATTGAGCTCTAGCTAGAGCAAATAGTGTGGCAAACACTGGGGATTCACTGATGTCATGTCACATTAACACTCCCCTTATAAGTGGAAAGTAAAAATAGGTTAGATAAATACATGAGTGGCTGTGGGTGGGTGTGAGTTGGACCTGACTAGCTTGTGCTACTAGGTCTGATGCCATGCTCCTTCCTTCAGATGATGTAACCTGACTAGGTGGGTCATTGGTCTAAGCCATGGGGTGACATGGACCTGCCTTGCATGGGCCAGTAGACCTGCTGCAGTGTTCCTTCTTTTTTATGTTCTTATGTATTCGGCAGGCTTTGGCTGTCTGTATCTGTCTATATGTCTATATCTGTCTGTCCTATATATCTGTCTATCTATATATATCTGTAATATCTCTCTCTCTCTCATGTACACATAAGTACAGTTATTATACATAAGTGTAAATTACCTAGGATAACCCAAAAATTCCAGGCAAAGTGCTATACAATGCTTGTAGATATAAAACATAATAAGCATGACTGGCAAGTAATACGCTTTGTCATGGCACTTCTGCATCGTGTATAATACCTGTTCGTTTACGAGCCGCACTCTGAGACTGAGACAAGGAGACGGAAAGACAGACGGAAAGACAGACAGACAGACAGACAGACAGACAGACAGACAGACAGACAGACAGACAGACAGACAGACAGACAGACAGACAGACAGACAGACAGACAGACAGACAGACAGACAGACAGACACAGACACAGACAGACACAGACAGACACAGACAGACACAGACAGACACAGACAGACACAGACAGACACAGACAGACACAGACAGACACAGACAGACACAGACAGACAGACACAGACAGACAGACACAGACAGACAGACACACACACACACACACACACACACACACACACACACACACACACACACACAGAGGCAGACAGAAAGACAGATAAGCAGAGTTGGACAGAGACAGAGACAGAGACAGAGACAGAGACAGAGACAGAGACAGAGACAGAGACACACACACAGAGACACACACACAGAGACACACACACAGAGACACACACACAGAGACACACACACAGAGACACACACACAGAGACACACACACAGACACACAGAGACACACACACAGAGACACACACACAGAGACACACACACAGAGACACACACACAGAGACACACACACAGAGACACACACACAGAGACACACACACAGAGACACACACACAGAGACACACACACAGAGACACACACACAGAGACACACACACAGAGACACACACACAGAGACACACACACAGAGACACACACACAGAGCACACACACAGAGACACACACACAGAGACACACACACAGAGACACACACACAGAGACACACACACAGAGACACACACACAGAGACACACACACAGAGACACACACACAGAGACACACACACAGAGACACACACACAGAGACACACACAAGAGACACACACACAGAGACACACACACAGAGACACACACACAGAGACACACACACAGAGACACACACACAGAGACACGACACACAGAGACACACACACAGAGACACACACACAGAGACACACACACAGAGACACACACACAGAGACACACACACAGAGACACACACACAGAGACACACACACAGAGACACACACACAGAGACACACACACAGAGACACACACACAGAGACACACACACAGAGACACACACACAGAGACACACACACAGAGACACACACACAGAGACACACACACAGAGACACACACACAGAGACACACACACAGACACACACACAGAGACACACACACAGAGACAGAGACACAGACAGAGACACACACAGAGACACACAGACAGAGACACACACACAGAGACACACACACAGAGACACACACACAGAGACAGAGACACAGACAGAGACACAGAGACAGAATCCTCCAAGAGAAACCACGATTGAAGGAAACGGAAGAATACAGGAGGGTGTTCCTAGACCGGGACAGAACAAAAACAGAACGACAGCAGCTGAGGGAGAGGACACAAAGGCGAAAGGAGCGAGGAGGAGGGACAAGGACAGAATCAGTAGAGGACAACCAGAGCAGGGCGGAGCAACAAGAACAAGCACACACAGAACCATCCCAAACACCCAACAACCAAGCACACTATCCCAACACAAACTACAACCAACAATCTCAGCCCCCACCCAACACTCCACTATAGAATCCCACAGTACACCACCAGGTCCCCCACCCTCACAGACCCCCAAAACACAGTAGTAGAGAGGAAACTGAAGGTATGGTACACCAATGCTGATGGAATAACAAATAAGTGGGAGGAGTGGCACGAAAGAGTCAAAGAGGCATCACCGGACATAATAGCTCTCACAGAAACCAAGCTCACAGGTATGATAACAGATGCCATCTTTCCAATGGGATACCAGATCCTGAGGAAAGACAGAGGGAACAGAGGGGTGGAGGAGTGGCACTGCTGATCAAAAACCGATGGGATTTTGACGAGATGGAGAGAGGAGACGGAGGAGAAGCTGGGGATTACATAGTAGGGATGCTACAGTCTGGAGGTCCCAAGGTGGTAATTGCAGTGATGTATAACCCACCACAGAACAGCAGGAGGCCAAGGCAAGAGTATGATGAGAGTAACAGAGCGATGATTGACACTCTGGCAGAAGTGGCCAGAAGGGCTCGCGCGAGCAGGGCGAAGCTACTGATCATGGGTGACTTCAACCATAAGGAAATTGATTGGGAGAACTTGGAGCCACATGGGGGCCAAGAAACGTGGAGGGCTAAGATGCTGGAGGTGGTACTGGAAAATCTCATGTACCAACACGTAAGGGACACTACCAGAAAAGAGGAAATGACGAACCAGCGAGACTGGACCTAGTATTCACCCTGAGTAGTGCAGATATTGAGGACATCACATGAAAGCCCCTTGGGGCCAGTGATCATATGGTTCTAAGTTTCGAATACATAGTAGAGTTACAAGTGGAGGGGAAGCAGGAAGGGCTGCACAAATGAAGCCAAACTACAAGAAAGGTGACTATGTGGGCATGAGGAACTTCCTGCACAGAGTTCAGTGGGACAGAGAGATGGCAGGGAAGTCAGTAGACGAGATGATGGAATATATGACAACAATTTGCAAGGAAGCTGAGGAGAGGTTTATACCCAAGGGTAACAGGAGAAGCGAAAAAGACAGGATGAGCCCATGGTTCACCCAAAGGTGCAGGGAAGCAGTTCAGGACTGTTTTCTGAAGCAGTGTGTGACGGAGCCTACCAGAGGTAATAATTTGCTCGACCTAGTCTTGTCAAATAAAGAAACCCTTGTAAATAATCTGGAGATCACTGAGGAGCTTGGCGCAAGTGATCACAAATCCATTACTTTTAATATTTCCTGGGAGTACGAGAATAGGGATAATACGGTAAAAGTTCTTGATTTTCGTTCCGCTGACTATAATGGACTTAGAGAACACCTGTCTAATCTCGACTGGGGTAATCTAGCTAACGATAACGATGGGATCTGCGTTTATGATTTTTTTCTTAATAATGTACAACGTGCACAGAGTATATTTATTCCCCAGAGAGAATTTAGGTCAAAAGATAACGATCCCAAATGGATTAACAGGAGGCTAAAACATCTATTAGGGAGAAAAGAGGAATTTATAGGCGCATCAAAAGAGGAGATGTTAACCTTATTGACCAATATGTTCAATTGAAAAGAGAAGTAAAAAGGGGATTAGAAAGGCTAAACGTGACTATGAGATTAAGGTTGCTAATGAATCAAAGACTAATCCAAAAGGGTTCTTTCAAGTGTATAGGACGAAGGTGAGGGAAAAGGTAGGTCCTCTGAAAATTGGGAATGGACAGCTGACGGATAACGAACTGGAAATGTGTTCTCTATTTAATGACTATTTTTGTCAGTCTTTACACAAGAAGACGTAAATGAGATTCCAGAAATTAACAATTATTCAGTTCCTGAAGAATTCAAGTTAACTAATATTACTGTCACGAGGGACATGGTTATCAAACAGATAGATAAACTGAAGCAAAATAAGTCCCCGGGACCCGACGAGTTGTTTTCCAGGGTACTTAAAGAATGTAAGATGGAACTTAGTCAGCCATTAATGAATGTGTTTAATACGTCCATCCTAACTGGTGTTGTGCCAGAGATGTGGAAGATAGCTAATGTAGTTCCTATATTCAAATCAGGGATAAGTCAATTCCATCAAATTACCGTCCAATAAGCCTCACATCTATAGTAGGCAAATTATTAGAATCAATTATAGCTGATATTATTAGAAGTCACCTTGAAGAACATAATTTGATTAATGAATCTCAGCATGGGTTCACGAGGTCGTTCCTGCCTAACAAATTTACTGACTTTTTTCAATAAAACATTTGAGGCAGTAGACAGTGATAAAGAATATGATATAGTTTACTTGGATTTCAGTAAGGCCTTCGATAGAGTACCTCACAAGAGACTCTTAAGAAAGGTGGCAGCTCATGGTATAGGAGGTAAAGTTCTAGCATGGATAGAGGCATGGCTTACCAATAGAAAGCAGAGAGTTTCCATTAATGGGGTCAAATCTGAATGGGGATTAGTCACTAGTGGCGTTCCACAAGGATCAGTTTTGGGCCCATTGTTGTTCATAATTTACATAAATGACCTTGATGAAGGAATTGCAAGTGACATGAGTAAATTTGCTGATGATACAAAAATAGGCCGTATAATTCATTCTGAGCAGGATACCAGTGAACTCCAGGAGGATTTGGACAAATTAATGTCTTGGTCTGAAAAGTGGCAGATGAAGTTTAATGTGGACAAGTGTAAGGTGCTAGTCGTTGGTAATGAAAATATCCTCGAATTTATAAACTAGGTGAAGTAGAGCTTGATCATACAGAATGTGAAAAAGACTTGGGAGTCATGGTAAGCAGGAATCTAAAGCCAAGACAACAGTGCCTAAGTGTGCGCAATAAGGCTAACAGATTACTAGGATTTATTTCAAGAAGTATAAGCAACAGAAGTCCAAAAGTTATTTTACAGCTCTATACATCACTAGTGAGACCTCATTTGGATTATGCAGCTCAGTTTTGGTCACCTTACTACAGGATGGATATAGATTCATTGGAGAACATACAAAGAAGAATGACTAAAATGATTTACAGTATAAGAAATCTCCCGTATGAAGATAGACTTAGAGCGTTGAATCTCCACTCTCTGGAGAGGCGTAGAATGAGGGAGATATCATCGAGGTGTACAAGTGGATGATGGGTATAAACAAAGGAGATATTAATAAAATACTGAGGATATCGAACCAAGTAAGAACCAGAAATAACGGATTTAAATTGGATAAATTTAGATTTAGAAAGGACATAGGCAAGTACTGGTTTTCGAACAGAGTTGTAGATGCGTGGAACAATCTTCCGAGTGGGGTGATAGAGGCTGGGACCTTGGGTGGATTTAAAAGAGATTGGACAAATATATGAGTGGGAGGGGCTGGGTTTGATTAGTGTCGTGAGTACGGGAATAAATTCTTAGGTAGTGGTGGTTTTGATAAGGACCTGCCTTGTATGGGCCAGTAGGCCTTCTGCAGTGTTCCTCCATTCTTATGTTCTTATGTTCTTATGAAGCCAAAACCAAGTGTGCAAGGGAATGGAAGAGGTACAGAAGGCAAAGAACCCCGGAGAATAAGGAGAGCAGTCGTAGAGCCAGAAATGAATATGCACAGATCAGAAGGGAGGCCCAAAGACAGTACGAGAATGACATAGCAGCGAAAGCCAAATCTGACCCAAAGCTGCTGTACAGCCACATCAGGAGGAGAACAACAGTCAAGGACCAGGTGATCAGGCTGAGGAAGGTAGGAGGGAGGTCACAAGAAATGACCGGGAAGTGTGTGAGGAGCTCAACATGAGATTCAAAGAGGTGTTCACAGAGGAGATAGAAGGGCCTCCAGAAAGGAGGAGAGGTAGGGTACACCATCAAGTGCTGGACACAATACACACAAATGAGGAGGAAGTGAAGAGGCTACTAAGCGAGCTAGATACTTCAAAGGCGATGGGGCCAGATAACATCTCTCCATGGGTCCTGAGGAGGGAGCAGAGGAGCTATGTGTACCCCTAACAACGATCTTCAACACATCTATCGAAACAGGGCAACTACCTGAGGTTTGGAAGACAGCAAATGTAGTTCCAATTTTTAAAAAGGAGACAGGAACGTAGCACTAAACTACAGACCAGTGTCACTGACATGTATTGTATGCAAGGTCATGGAGAAGATAGTCAGGAGAAGGGTGGTTGAGCACCTAGAAAGGAATGAGCTTATCAACGACGGCCAACACGGTTTCAGGGACGGGAAATCCTGTGTCACAAACCTACTGGAGTTCTACGACAGGGTGACAGCGATAAGGCAAGAGAGAGGGGTGGGTAGATTGCATATTCTTGGATTGTAAGAAGGCGTTTGACACAGTTCCACACAAGAGATTAGTGCAGAAGCTGGAGGACCAGGCAGGGGTAACAGGGAAGGCACTACATTGGATCAGGGAATACCTGTCAGGAGACAGCAGCGAGTCATGGTACGTGGCGAGGTGTCAGAGTGGGCGCCGGTGACGAGCGGGGTTCCACAGGGGTCAGTCCTGGGACCAGTGCTGTTTCTGGTATTTGTGAACGACATGACGGAAGGAATAGACTCCGAAGTGTCCCTGTTTGCAGATGATGTGAAGTTGATGAGAAGAATTCAATCGGACGAGGACCAGGCAGAACTACAAAGGGATCTGGACAGCCTGCAAGCCTGGTCCAGCAACTGGCTCCTGGAGTTCAACCCCACCAAGTGCAAAGTCATGAAGATTGGGGAAGGGCAAAGAAGACCGCAGACGGAGTACAGCCTAGGGGGCCAGAGACTGCAAACCTCAATCAAGGAAAAAAGATCTTGGGGTGAGTATAACACCAGACACATCTCCTGAGGCGCACATCAACCAAATAACTGCTGCAGCATATGGGCGCCTAGCAAACCTAAGAACAGCATTCCGACATCTTAATAAAGAATCGTTCAGGACCCTGTACACTGTGTACGTTAGGCCCATATTGGAGTATGCAGCACCAGTTTGGAACCCACACCTAGCCAAGCATGTGAAGAAGCTCGAGAAAGTGCAAAGGTTTGCAACAAGACTAGTCCCGGAGCTAAGGGTATGTCCTACGAGGGAGGTTAAGGGAAATCGACCTGACGACACTGGAGGACAGGAGAGATAGGGGAGACATGATAACAACATATAAGATACTGAGAGGAATTGACAAAGTGGACAGAGACAGAATGTTCCAGAGATGGGACACAACAACAAGGGGACACAGATGGAAGTTGAAGACTCAGATGAATCACAGAGATGTTAGGAAGTATTTCTTCAGTCACAGAGTTGTCGGGAAGTGGAATAGTTTAGGAAGCGATGTAGTGGAGGCAGGCTCTATACATAGCTTTAAGCAGAGGTATGATAAAGCTCATGGCGCAGGGAGAGTGACCCAGTAGCGGCCAGTGAAGAGGCGGGGCCAGGAGCTTTGACTCGACCCCTGCAACCACAACTAGGTGAGCAACTAGGTGAGTACAGACAGAGACACAGACAGAGACACACACAGACAGACACACACAGACAGACACACACAGACAGAGACACACACAGACACAGACAGACACAGACACAGACAGACACAGACACAGACACAGACAGACACAGACACAGACACACACAGACACAGACAGACACACAGACACAGACACAGACACACACAGACACAGACAGACACAGACACAGACAGACACAGACAGAGACACAGACAGACACAGACAGAGACACACACAGACACAGACACAGACAGAGACACAGACAGACACAGACAGAGACACACACAGACACAGACAGAGACACACACAGACACAGACAGACACAGACAGAGACACAGACAGACACAGACAGAGACACACACAGACACAGACAGACACAGACAGAGACACAGACAGACACAGACAGAGACACACACAGACACAGACAGACACAGACAGAGACACAGACAGAGACACACACAGACACAGACACAGACAGATGTGTTGTGGGGTTCTTTTCATAGATTTGGTAATATAAACAGACGATGAGCTTGGTTTTTGGTAGCGTTTAATGAGGCGTTGGAATATATGGGAGCTGAGAGCCTATGCTTGTGTCCGCCTGCTAGGCCTACTCTGATGGTACTGACTACTAGGCTCGCCCGGCACTGAGACATTCAAAAGGCAGGCCTATCATTGGCTAACACAAGTCACATGGTAATAACGTGAACAGCTATGGCGCAGCCGTTAGAAGTACGAACCGTACAGCTCGGGCATGCTAAGTATGGCGTCTCGACATACAACTATACAAACTAAGGACAACAGGCAACAACTCTCAGCTGATTCTATACAATGTCAAAGTACACAACAGTTGAACATTATACTTCACATGGATGTTATCGTGACGGAACAATCTACATTACTATATGATGCATCATGATACATAGGAATTAATTAAATGAGCTCATTCAAGAAAAATCATGATAAAAGAGATAAAAAAAAAATTTGTTCGATCGAACTGTCTTCATGTGATCTACGAATTCTGAGGAAATATATTTACAAGAAGGTAGTGATTAACAGACAAGGTAGATCTGGTGCACTCAAATCTATACTGTTAATTCTCAGAACTCGGAGAGAACGTGAACACAAAAAAAATTAATACTAAGTAGATATTATAACACACAGTTAAACGCTTACTATATATTTATCTATACAGGTTATTTACATTTAACCCCAACTCTGCTAGGGTGAGATTGATATAGGCTGTATAATTATCATCTCTGGGTGGATCAAACTCTTTTACAATAGGTAACTCAACTTCTGATTGAGGAGGATCTACACTGGTATCTACAAATGATACTTGAGGATTTCTTAACACTTGTCGTGTACGTAGGGAATAACGACATTCAGGTTAATCTGACTGATCATTAGATGTAGAGGGAACAGCAACAGGAGAAATATCAGATTCTGTCTCACTTATCTGATTGTCAGGGGTGTCAGGGACTTCGTCATCATCATCGCATACTAACTTCATATGATCTAAATGCGATTCTTTAAACTGACCCGTGCTAATTTCTCTAACTTTATACTTGTTGCCGTTAATATGTTCGACTACTCTATAAGGACCAACGAACTTTTGATCGAGTTTTGGCATTGCTGAAGTTTTGTTAAAGTTGAACAACATGACTCTGGACCCTACTTGAACTTTAGTCGGTTTGGCACGAGTATTAGTTACTCTAGTAAATTCTGCTGTTGACTTATGAAGTGTTTCACGAATTCGTCTGAAAACACTTTGAGCTTGACTGGTACGAACTGCTACGAAATCATCTGGATTGTAAGTCGGTTTCGGGTTGGAATATAACAGCTCATAAGGCAAACGCTATCGACACCGTACAGTGCATAATGTGGGGTATCACCTATTGAAGCGTTAAAGGCAGAATTTATGGCACATTGAACATCAGGAATGACTTCATCCCAGGTTACACTATTGGGATTGATGGTAGCTCTCAAGACGTCAAGGACTTTCTTATTAGTTCTTTCTGCTAACCCATTACTAGCAGGATGGTGCGGAACAATGGTTGATTTTGTAATCTTGTATATTTTACACAAGTTTTCTAGGATCTCATTACAAAATTCACCTCCATTATCTGTTATGAGGGACTTAGGAGTGGTATGTCTACAGATTATACGTTCCTTGAATGCTTTTGCTACTGTTTCGGCAGTCTTATCTGGGATAGGAACTAACTCACAATATCTGGTAAAGTGATCGACCATCACACACAGATGTTTGTTTCCACTGAGGGAACATTGGAAGTTGGTCAACAGATCTAGTGCAACTCTTTCCCATGGCTCACTAGTAGTAGGAAAGATCTGGATTGGATTAGGACCCGTGACATTACCTTTATGTTTCATACAGACACTACATTTCTTGACGTACTCAGTAATATCGGTAGACATACGAGGCCAAAAGTGTTTCAATCTGGCTTGTTTCACAGAACGATCCATACCAGGATGTGCAACATCTGGTACATCGTGAACTAGCTGCAAAGGCTACTTTCACTAGTGACTGTGGAATTACTAATTGGTATACTCTTCTACTAGGATTACCCAACTCGGTAGTGCGATACAGTAATTCTTGGTTCATGACAGTCACTAATGGGTGCTGGTGGCTTCACAGAGAGAATAAGATCTTCCTGGAGCAGGAATCGAACCACACCAGACCACATGGGGTCTGTTCTTTGAGCAGTCTTTACATCCTCAGCACTAAATGGAGGATCGGCAGTTAATACACTGACATGACGCGACAAGGCATCAGCAACTACATTGGATTTGCCAGGCAAATGTTCAAAGGTCGGATTGAACTCTTGGATGGTCAAGGACCATCTGGCAAGTCTTCCAGTTGGTTGTTTATTCTGGAATAAGGGTATCAACGGGGCATGATCTGTTAAGACGTGAACAGGGTACTGGTAAATGATATCTCAAAATGCTTTAAAGACCAAACTATAGCTAAAGCTTCTTGCTCAGTAACTGTGTAATTACGTTCAGCTTTAGTAAGGACTCGGCTAGCAAATGCAACTGCGTTGTATTTGCCACCGATCTTTTGTGCAAGGACTGCACCGATGCCTATTGAACTAGCAGCAGTGGTCAAGTAGAAAGGCTGTGAAAAATCTGGAAACTTCAAAATAGGGGCAGAAGTTAGCCTTTCTTTGAGAGTTTGGAATGCTCTTTCTTGATGGAAGGTCCAAACAAACGGAGCATCTTTCTTAAGCAACTCAGTTAGAGGAGCTGCTATTGAAGAAAAATTAGCAATGAATGATCCATAAAAACCTGCCAAGCCCACAAAGGATCTTACGGCATCAGCGGTTTTGGGAGATGGAAAATTCGATACTGCAGTTACTTTACTCTGGTCAGTCGTAACCCCTCTAGGAGTGACTACGTGACCAAGAAACTTGATTTCTGATCTGAAAAATTGGCATTTGGACAGTTTGATCTTTAAATTGGCTTTTCAAGCTTACCGAGTACTACGTCAAGTCTTTTAGGTGCGTATCTACGCCTTGTGACATGACAATCACATCATCTAAGTACACCATGAGTGTATTACCTATGAGACCTCTAAAGATATTGGTCATGAGCCTCGAGAATGTGATAGGGATGATCTTAACCCGAAAGCCATACGGCGGAATTCAAAATGACCTTGCGGAGTGGAGAATGCGTGAGCTCTTGGCTGTCCTCGTGAAGAGGACTTGCCAAAAGCCTTGTAACAAGTCTAGGGTCGAAAACTTTGTTATCTCCGATGTTACGATGTTACGTAATAGATCACCAGTACAGGAAGTGGGAAGCGATCTGGAATCGTTTCGCATTTAACTTCCTAAAGTCAATCACTGGGCGCCAAGTACCGTCCTTCTTAGGTACTAAGATCAGGGGCGCATTCCAAGGTGAATTGCTAGGTGCGATAACTTCATCTTCAAGCATCTGGTTAATTAATTTCTCTGCGACAGCTACGTACTTGTGAATGCGGCAATCTGTACGCAGGTATATAAATGGGTCTAGTACCAGGTTCGGAGTGGAATACGATGGGACAATAAGTTCGTTATACCCATCTTCTCACCTGGTAAAGGGGAGGTTCAACAAACGTGTGATTTCATCTGGGAAATCAGTAGGAGCTAAGTCTTTCTCCTTTTCTGGTGGAATGGACTGATCCGTGACATGGCTGGATCCTCCCGGTTGCAATAGCACCAACCCACCGGTCAGGTGACAACTCCTCCTCAACCCGTACAGGGTAAGGGTAATGAACAAGGTCAACAATATTGGTATTTGCTCGGGCCAACACTATGACCGGAAGTATTGGCAAGGAAGAAATGGATCTTCTGATCTCTTACGACATGTAAGGATGGCTCACAAACAAACCCTTCACTTTACAGGAGTCACTGTCAACAAGACGTTATCACCATCTGGAACTTGAGGGACAACAACAGTCACTCTAGTTAGTGCACTCAGCCGCTACAGAGACGTTCTTTCTGCAGACGGCAAGTGACATCAACAAGAGATGGCATTACTAGTTCAAAGAAGCGTTTTCCGACAAGGCGTCCCCTGCGGAGAAAACTATTTGAACTCGTGGCCATTGCAGAGATAGGCTCAGCGCCAAGGTATTCTTGAGGTTCCTCGGACACCTGAGGCAACTGGGCGCCATCTTGCATGACTGAAGGTGGAGGTGAAACATGGACAGCGACAGGATCATCAGTGCCAGACCGCTTGGGTACGCTAATGAAAAGTATTGACCTGGAAGGACTTAATACAGACTTCATACTCTTCGGCTGTATGGCAGATCTCAGAACCAAGTTGGTAACCCAAATGGTACAACTAGGTCATCTATTGGCATGCCATCGGTAAGGATCAAGCACGATATGTAGATCTCGCATGGAAGCAAATCCCAGTAGGAGATCACCAGGGAAACCGGATACAGACACAGATACAGACACAGATACAGACACAGATACAGACACAGATACAGACACAGATACAGACACAGATACAGACACAGATACAGACACAGATACAGACACAGATACAGACACAGATACAGACACAGATACAGACACAGATACAGACCCAGATACAGACCCAGATACAGACCCAGATACAGACCCAGATACAGACCCAGATACAGACCCAGATACAGACCCAGATACAGACCCAGATACAGACCCAGATACAGACCCAGATACAGACCCAGATACAGACCCA
>WNWK01034839.1:0-20194 GCA_009830355.1 Cherax destructor
ATTCCATGATATATTAAAACTAAGTGATTTGTGATCGCTTTCCCCAAGCTCTTCATTAACCTCAAGATTATTAATTAGTGATTCTTTGTTAGCAAGAACCAAATCAAGCAAGTTGCTACCTCTAGTTGGTTCTGTCACAAACTGTTTTAAAAAACAATCCTGAACCGTATCAAGAAAGTCAATAACTAAACCCCTTTCTATACAAAGTTCAATCAAAGGGCTCCCATTATCATTTACACCTGGCACCCCAAACGTACCTACCACACCCTCTCTACATGTTTCTCCTACTTTAGCATTTAGGTCCCCTACCACAATTACTCTCTCACTTGGTTCAAAAGTTCCTATACATTCGCTTAACATCTCCCAAAATCTCTCTTTCTCCTCTACACTCCTCTCTTCTCCAGGTGCATACACGCTTATTATGACCCACTTTTCGCATCCGACCCTTATTTTAATCCACATAATCCTTGAATTTACACATTTATATTCCCTCTTCTCCTTCCATAACTGATCCTTCAACATTATTGCTACCCCTTCCTTAGCTCTAACTCTCTCATATACTCCTGACTTAATCCCATTTATTTCTCCCCACTGAAACTCGCCTACCCCCTTCAGCTTTGTTTCGCTTAGGGCCAGGACATACAACTTCTTTTCATTCATAACATCAGCAATCATCTCTTTCTTATCATCCGCACTACATCCACGCACATTCAAACAACCCAGTTTTATAAAGTTTTTCTTCTTCTCTTTTTTAGTAAATGTGTACAGGAGAAAGGGTTACTAGCCCATTGCTCCCGGCATTTTAGTCGCCTCATACGACACGCATGGCTTACGGAGGAAAGATTCTTTTCCACTTCCCCATGGACAATAGAGAAAATAAAAAGAACAAGAGCTATTAAGAAAAAGAAGAAAAACCTAGATGTGTGTATGTATATATATGCATGTGTATGCCAGTGTAGTGTGACCTAAAGTGTAAGTAGAAGTAGCTAGATATACCTGTTATCCAGCGTGTTTATGAGACAGAAAAAAGACACCAGCAATCCTACCATCATGTAAAACAGTTTCAGGTTTCTGTTTCACAGTCACCTGGCAGGACGGTAGTACCTCCCTGGGTGGTTGCTGTCTACCAACCTACTACCTACCTTGATTTAAGGATAATAATGTCAGACAAACTATCATTTAGAGAACCAAATAAGGTAACTGACACAAAGGTCAGGAAAATTACAGAGTGAATAATGAAAAATTTCTGGAGAAATTATGCCAATGGTGACACTATTCCAATCACCTGTTCTCTTTCAAGAATGCTGTTTGGTGTTGATGGCTCTGTGTACAGCAGGAGGGATATCAAAGCTCGAAAAGGCAGAGATCATTTACTGCTCATATAGAGTTAATAAAGCATTTAAACTACTGAGAACACCTCAAAATGCTTGGAATGTACTCTCTGGAGCAGATATATATCTGATACTATATACATGGATGATACTCAAGGGCCTACCATAACATACTGAAGTGAGAGATATGGAAAGATGTATAAAATAGATCTAACAAAAAGCATGGATGCCAAGAGAACATTGCATCAACATCAGTGGTCTAAGACTCTTCAACCTATCATCAGATATTAGAAATATTTCCAGTACAAGTGAAGTCTTCAAGACAAAACTGGACCACTACCTCTGAAATGCAGGTCAACCAAACTGTGGGCTAGTAAGCTGCCAACAACAGCATTATGGATGAATAGGCAATCAACAGAAAAGCCTGGCCCCAGGCCAAATTGCAAAGGCTGAAAAATGCTTAAAACTGGTCACAGGTTATGAAAAACAGTGAATTCTATGAATTACCTTAAATTGCAAATATATCCAGAAATACTAACCTGTCATCTTTTTCCACTACTAAACACTTAATGCTTGAAACAACTGTTTTAAAACATTTCACCTACACAGGGATTTATCAAGTCTTGATAAAGTCATGTAGGTCAAAGGTTTAAGAATGTTTCAAAAATGTATTGGTCTCCATTCCTTTTTCAAGACAGTAAAATTTTAATAGACATGTGTTTTCTTCTTTGGGTCACCCTGCCTTGGCAGGGAGGGAGGGAGGAAAAAAAATTGAGAATAGAAAAAATCCTTGAGTCAGTTATGGCTGCATCATAACCAGACTTAAATATCTCGCAAGGTTACTGGAAACCAGATGATATACAGTGGAACCTTGGTTTTCGTATGCCCCAGCTTGCATGTAAAACCACAGTTATTCTCCATAAAATGTATTTTTTTTTAATATTTTTGGGTGTCTGGAATGGATTAATTGGATTTACATTATTTCTTATGGGAAATATTATCAAAAAATACATTTTATAGAAAATAACTGGTTTTACATGCAAGCTGGGGCATATGAAAACTGAGGTTCCACTGTAACTACCTTTGTCTCAAACACAAGCATTCTTCTGCTTGAACTGGCTCCAGCACCTGCCTTAAGTCAGGTTTTTGGCCACTGCATATAAGCTGCTGCTGCAGCATTCATTTTTTTGTCTGCTGAAGAGGGCCTCAGTACAAGGCTCCAATACAGAGTACTCATTTCAAATGCTGTTGTATTATCTGCAAGGAGAATTGCTCATGCCATATCCAAAGAATTCGAACTCTACCTGTACCATGTAAATAAATATTTAAGAATGCATTAATTCAAATAAATGTAACAGATTTATTAGTACTGTACTGAAGAAAAAGACTTTTGCAACACATGTTGATTAACAATATTTTCTCCAAGTCTGAGCCCAATATTTATGTGAAAGTTACCAGGTACAAATATTAATACCAGTGTTGTAGATATTAGGTCACATGATGTCACTGGTTATTAAAGTGTATAACCAGGTATGTATATGCAGAGAATTCGGAGTTTGGGAATTAGGAGGAGGTGCGGGATTACCAAAACTATTATCCAAAGAGCTGAGGAGAGGTTGTTGAGGTTGTTCGGACATGTAGAGAGAATGGAACAAGACAGAATGACTTAAGAGTGTATAAATCTGTAGTGGAGTGAAGGCGGGGTAGGGGTCGGCCTAGGAAAGGTTGGAGGGAGGGGGTAAAGGAGGTTTTGTGTGCGAGGGGCTTGGACTTCCAGCAAGCATGTGTGAGTGTATTTGATAGGAGTGAATGGAGACAAATGGTTTTTAATACTTGACGTGCTGTTGGAGTGTGAGCAAAGTAAGATTTATGAAGGGATTCAGGGAAACCGGCAGGCCGGACTTGAGTCCTGGAGATGGGAAGCACAGTGTCTGCACTCTGAAGGAGGGTTGTTAATGTTGCAGTTTTATAACTGTAGCGTAAAGCACCCCTCTGGCAAGACGGTGATGGAGTGAATGATGATGAAAGTTTTTCTTTTTCGGGCCACCCTGCCTTGGTGGGAATCGGCCGATGTGTTAATAAAAACAAAAATAATAAATAAAATGAAGAAAGTGAATACTCATGTATTAGAAGTGTGAAGTGAATTAATATGTATGAAAAGGTTAAGTAGGGAATGTTAACCCTTTGAGGGTCGAGACCCCTGATCATAAACTCGTTCTCAGGGTCAAAAAATATTCGGAAAAAAAAAATCTTATGAAATTATAGAAAATGTTTTTGAGTGTTATAGGCCCAAAAAAAATTTTTGCGATCAATACTTACCGAGATATGGAGGCGTGAAGTTGACAAAGTAAACTGATTACGGCAACATCGCTGACTGCCGGTCATGCGGTAATTGTTTATTTTTTATTTTTTATTTTATTTTTTAACATTTTATTTTTTCAAGTAACTTTTATGGCCTGTGAGGCCAATATAAGCCATATTTTGTATAGTATATGTACAGTGGACCCCGGATTTCGTTAATAATTTGTTTCAGAATGCTGTTCGAGTGCCGTTACCAAATGAATTTGTTCCCATAAGGAATAATGTAAATTAGATTAGTCCTTTTAGACCCCCAACAATACACTTACAAAAGCACTTGCAAAAATACACTTACATAATGGTTCGAGTTTGGAGCAGTATGAAATCCGGGGGTCCACTGTACATATTCACTCGTATGCTACACAATAACCGCACAAACATTGCTGTCATTATATTGTTTACAAAACATGTTTACATAGACCAACAATAAAAAATGTTTATTACTATTTTTCTATTATATATATATACACATACGTATAGAGTCACTGGACATGTTCCTAGAACTGCTACAACTTCTGTAAGCTTGTACAGTGCTTGTCACGGCATTATGCCGGGAAAGCGCCCTGGCATAATGCCATGACAAAATCAAAGGCATACCATACAGGGAGGGGGGCATTTTTCGTCAGTGCATTCTGCTGGGTAGCAGCCGTTAGCATGATGTCACGGCCTGCCACCACACTTCACAGTGACTTCCCATTACTCACGTGGCTGCCATGGTGAGAGGAAGTGTTGCACCGTTGTCTCATTTGCCCCATCTTTTGACTAGTGTTTCCTTTGGTTTTGGGGCTATTCATGTTTGATTATGGGTAAAAGGAAGTCTTTAACACCTGAAACTATAGCTCAAATAATAGGGCTTCACAAAGCTGGGCACCAGATGAAAGAAATAGTGGAGAATGTTAGTGTTCGTGAGCGTTCAGTGAAGAACTGGGTGTAACATTTCAAGGCTGGTGGCGGTTTTGAGTTACTGTCTGCCAAATCTCGGTTTGGCCCCTCAAGGCAGACATCTGTTCGTACCTTAACTGTGTTAAAGAAGCAGTAAGAGAGTAACTACTTCTTTAACACAGTTAAGGTATGAACAGATGTCTTCCTCGATGGGCCAGGCCAAGGTTTGGCAGACAGTAACTCAACACCGCCACCAACCTTGAAACGCTGCACCCAGTTCCTCACTGAACGCTCACGCACACTAACATTCTTCACTATTTCTTTCATCTGGTGCCCAGCTTTGTGAAGCCCTATGATTTGAGCTATAGTTTCAGGTGTTAAAATCTCCTTTTACCCATAATCAAACATAAATAGCCGCAAAGCCAAAGGGAACACTAGTCAAAAGATGGGGCAGATGAGAGACAACAGTGCAACACTTCCACTCACCACGGCAGCCACGTGAGCAATGAGAAGTCTCTGTGAAGTGTAGCAGCAGGCTGTGACATCATGCTAATGGCTGCTACCCAGCAGAATGCACTGACGAAAAAAGACCCCCTTGTATGGTAGACCTTTGATTTTTGTCACAGCATTATGCTGGGGCGCTCACCCGGCATAATGCCGTGATGAGCACTATAGTTGTGTATGGGTGAACTTGTAAATATACTGAGTTACTGTCGTGGCTAGTGTCACAATGATGCATTTTATACCACCACTAGCTACCCCACACTGCCTTCCACAACACACATGCCTTCCCCACCCCACCAACCCACATGGAAATAAGTCATTGTCTGACTTTTTTGGGTTATCCTAGGTTGATGGTTGTCTGGGTCGTCCTTTCTTCCTTCGTACGTTCCTTCCTTCCTACTTACCTACCTTCCCTCCTTGCTTCTTCCTTCCTTTCATCTCTTCCTTCCTTCAAGCAACTTTTATGGCCTGTGAGACCAATATAAGATTATTGTATGAAGATAGACTTAGAGCGTTACCCGTATGAAGATAGACTTAGAGCGTTGAATCTCCACTCTCTGGAGAGACGTAGAATGAGGGGAGATATCATCGAGGTGTACAAGTGGATGAATGGGCATAAACAAAGGAGATATTAATAAAATACTGAGGATATCGAACCAAGTAAGAACCAGAAATAACGGATTTAAATTGGAAAAATTTAGATTTAGAAAGGACATAGGCAAGTACTGGTTTTCGAACAGAGTTGTAGATGCGTGGAACAATCTTCCGAGTACTGTGATAGAGGCTAGGACCTTGGGTGGCTTTAAAAAGAGATTGGACAAATATAAGAGTGGGAGGGGCTGGGTTTGATTGGTGTCGTGAGTACGGGAATAAATTCTTAGGTAGTGGTGGTTTTGATATGGACTTGCCTTGTATGTGCCAGTAGGCCTTCTGCAGTGTTCCTCCATTCTTATGTTCTTATATTCACTCGTTGTATGCTACACAATAACCACACAAACATTGTTGTCATTACAGTGGACCCTCGGTTAACGAATACCCCGGAAATCGTGCAATTATGTAAGTATAATTTTGTAAGTTCTTGTGGAAGTGTATTTTTGGGGGTCTGAAATAGACTAACCTACGTGAAATTTTTCCTTAAGGGAGTAAATTCGTTCGGTAATGGCACTTGAGCAGACTTCAGGAGTGAAGTTTTTACGAAACTCGGGGGTCCACTGTATATTGTTTACAAAACATGTTTACACAAACCAACAATAATTTTTTTAGAGAGAATGGATCAAAGTAGAATGACTTGGAGAGCGTATAAATCTGTAGGGAAAGGAAGGCGGGGTAGGGGTCGTCCTCGAAAATGTTGGAGGGAGGGGGTAAAGGAGGTTTTGTTGGCGAGGGGCTTGGACTTCCAGCAAGCATGTGTGAGTGTGTTAGATAGGAGTGAATGGAGACGAATGGTTTTTGGGACCTGACGAGCTGTTGGAGTGTGAGCAGGGTAATATTTTGTGAAGGGATTCAAGGAAACCAGTTAATTTATTTAGTTGGACTTGATTCCTGGAAATGGGAAGTACAATGCCTGCACTTTAAAGGAGGGGTCTGGGATAGTGACAGTTGGGAGGGACTTATTTTCAGCCGACTTGTTGAAAAAAAAAATATATATATACAGTGGACCCCCGAGTAATGAAAAAACTTCATTCTAGAAGCCTGCTCAAGTGCCATTACCAAACGAATTTACTCCCTTAAGGAATAATGTCACGTAGGTTAGTCTATTTCAGACCCCCAAAAATACACTTCCACAAGCACTTACAATATTATACTTACATAATTGTACGATTTCCGGGGTGTTCGTTACTCGGGGTCCACTGTATATATATATATATATATACAGTGGACCCTTGAAATTTGTGATTAATCCGTTCCAGAGTGTCTGCCGAAATTCAAAATTCACGATTTTCAAAACCATTTTCCCCATAAGAAATATTGTAAATCAAATTAATCAGTTTCAGACACCCAAAATTATTAAAAAAAAATTTTTTTTTTACATGAAATGTACATTTATCTACACAGAAAACAATGAGACATGAAGAATAAAACAATAACATGACACTTACCTTTATTGAAGAGTTGTTGATGTGTGGAAAACGGGAGGAGGGTAGAGGATGGAAGAGTTACTATTGTTTGGAAGGGGAATCCCCTTCCATAGACTTCAGGTACCAAGTCCTTTTTTAGGGTTACTTCCCTTCTTTGTCTTTTACTGCCACAGTACATTCATTACTTACTTTAAAATATTTGTAGTCTTAATGTAGGGAGAAAGGTGTGTAGTATTTATTTGTAGGAATTAAGTGTAGGTAGCCTGTAGACGTAGGTACACGTATGTAGCCCTCCCGGGCTACACTACACAGCCCTATCATTACACTACACAGCCCTATCATTACAATACACAGCCCTATCATTAGACTACACAGCCCTATCATTACACTACACAGCCCTATCATTACACTACACAGTAGGAATGTATGCGGATGTGTATACGGATGTCTTACTCATTTTATGGATACAAATGCGGATGTAAGAAATTGTGCGGATGTTCCGCAGATTTCGGATGCGGATGTATATACGGATATCTGTTTGCTGTGAAATACGGATGCGGATATGGATGTAAGAAATTGTGCGGATGTTCCGCAGATGCGGATGCAGATGCAAATATCTGATACATCACTACTACACAGCCCTATCATTACACTACACAGCCCTATATTACACTACACAGCCATATTATTACACTACACAGCCATATTTTTACAGTACACAGCCATATTACAGTACACAGCCATATTATTACAGTACACAGCCATATTATTACACTACATAGCCATATTATTTCAGTGGACCCCCGGAGTTCGTTGGCGTCGGAGTTCGGGAAAATCGGAGTTCATGATATTTTTTCGGAAAAATATTGGTTCGGTGTTTGTGGATCTGCTCGGAGTTCGTGATTCGTCCCGGACACGTACGCATGGCCTGAGCGGGCCTGACACTCCATTGAGAGTCAGTGTGCCATTGTTTACCAGCACCCATGCATTCATACCATATATTTTGTCATTATTCCATTTTTTTTTGTGCTTGCAACTGCTAAATAAGCCACCATGGGCCCCAAGAAAGCTCCTAGTGCCAGCCCTTTACCAAAGGGCTGGCACTAGGGAGAATGTCTTCTTAAACCCTTTACCAGGCCAGGTGTGCCTCATATTTGATTCTGCCATAGAGGGTATTTTAGAGGCGCCTAAAATAAATAAACTTGACAAATGAACACAAATAAATAGTATGTCTTAGAATTGCTTATATTATCAGAATATAGGTTGCAAATTTTGCAGTGTCTCAAATTTGATGTGTGGCCTGGTAAAGGGTTAATTAAGTGATTCAGTGATTCTATGATGTGTTATGATACTAAAACAGGAGGAGTTGATAAAGGCTATAGTGCCTGCCAGCGATAAAGTGTAGCATTAACAGTGTAGCAAGTAAGTTAAACCATTAATCTATAGAAAAATGACAACACGAAACTTAACTCCTCCAATGTTGTTGGAGTGATATAGGGGATAGCTGAGAACACCGCCGTGTCTGGCGGCCATCACTTTCAGGCGTATCTTTTAGTGGCCCTTATACACCCAACAACACGAACACCAGTCCTCACATTTGTAATGACATTTTATTCATTCTAGAGTATATGTCATGTTTCTATGTTATTAATATTGTTTATTATGTCATATTAGATGAATTGTGATAGATAAATAAGCCACAGAGTTTATATTAGTGTCATTATGAAGGACTATCTTCTCCTGTCCACAAACGCACACCCCTGTCGCCAGCACAATTCCAAACATTCGCCAGAAACAGAACACTCTGGAACACTTTTTTGAGCAACAGGGGTCCAGTGACTCTCAAGCTGGTCCTAGTGGCATTAAAAGAAAAAGAAGGGAAGTAATCCCAGAAAAGAACTTGGTACCTAAAATGTTAATAGAAGGGGATTCCCCTTCCAAACACTAGCAACTACTCCTTCCTCCTCCCCTCCTTCCATCTTCCACACATCAACAACTCTTCAACAAAGGTAAGTGTCAAGTTATTACTGTTTTATGTACTTTGTATCTCATTCTTTTCTGTGTAATTTAATGTGGAAACAATATTTATTTTAATACTTTTGGGTGTCTGAAACGGATTAATTGAATTTCCATTATTTCTTATGGGGAAAATAGATTCGGAGTTCACTATATTCGGTGTTCGAAGAGCCCTCTGGAATGGATTAGTCACGAACTCCGAGGGTCCACTGTACCATGTTCACCGAGTCTAATCGTCTCTAACAACTATGTTTAGATGCCATCATAAACAAAGGGAGAAGTAATGAATAATTCATGCTGAGAACTGTAAACAAACACGTATGAAGTGCGGTTACTGCACCAGACACCAGATTCACAGTTTTTTCTAACGCTGCAGAGAAAACGTAATGTTTACTCTCCACCCGATTCACCACTCGATAGCATATAAACATTGCATCAATGTTTATATGCTATATGATATGTAACGTGTTTCTAATATAATTTTGAAGAAAATATCATAGATGGAGTAATGAAAATTGTCTATATTAACCTAAAATAACACATTTGTTTGAGCTTGGTGTGGGGAAGTACCCTGGCTGGTTTGTGTGGGGAAGTACCCTGGCTGGTTTGTGTGGGGAAGTACCCTGGCTGGTTTGTGTGGGGAAGTACCCTGCCTGGTTTGTGTGGGGAAGTACCCTGCCTGGTTTGTGTGGGGAAGTACCCTGCCTGGTTTGTGTGGGGAAGTACCCTGCCTGGTGTGGGGAAGTACCCTGCCTGGTGTGATCTTTCTTGAATTCTATCGTGTTTCTCGCCTTCTTTAGCAAAGAGCTGGCACTAGGAGCTTTCTTTGGGCCCATGGTGGCTTATTTAGCAGTTGCAAGCACTAAAACGAATGAAATATTAAGAAATGTATTGTATAAACGCGTGAGGTGATCGTCACTCGCCAAGATACAATGCCAGACTGACTCTGAATGGTGTTTGTGTGCCCGCGGCGGCTGGGAGGCCGCTCGGATGCGTTTCATATGAACGCATATTTCTAAGCTAAATCACGAAAATCAAGCCAATATTTTGGCGAAAAAAGTTGCCGATTTTCAAATTTCACGAAATTCAAGGGGGCGAATTTCAAGGGTCCACTGTATATATACACACATATATATATATATACACATATAGAGTCACTGGACACGTTCCTAGAACTGCTACAGCTTCTGGAAGCTCGTTGTTTTTGTGTGGGTGGACTTGTAAATATGCTGAGTCACCGTCGTGGCTAGTATCACAATGACTCATTTTATACCACCATTTACTACCCTACTGCCTTCCACAACACACATGCCTTGCCTACCCCACCAACCCACATGGCAATAAGTCAGTCTGACTTTTTTTGGGTTATCCTAGGTTGATGGTCGTCTGGGTCGTCCTTCCTACCTTCCCTCCGTCCTACCTACCTTCCCTCCGTCCTACCTACCTTCCCTCCGTCCTACCTACCTTCCCTCCGTCCTACCTACCTTCCCTCCGTCCTACCTACCTTCCCTCCGTCCTACCTACCTTCCCTCCGTCCTACCTACCTTCCCTCCGTCCTACCTACCTTCCCTCCGTCCTACCTACCTTCCCTCCGTCCTACCTACCTTCCCTCCGTCCAACCTACCTTCCTCTCAATCCCGTCCTACCTACCTTCCCTCCGTCCTACCTACCTTTTCTCCATCCTACCTACCTTACTTCTTCCTTCCTTCAGGTTTCCTGGGCATTGCTTTCGGTCACAAACTCCTCAAAACCATGAAATTCATCTTCACTGACACTTCCATCTGTGTTAGAACTGTCACTTGGGAAAATGTGAGTCCCAATTCACCGTGGAGTGAGGAGTTTCTTACCATGAGTCATGGTAAACAAGGCGTACTGAAATGGCATTCCCACAATGCAATGTGGGTGCCCAGATTTTCCTACTGCGCACACTCACCAAGTAGGCCCATTCTCTCACATGTAGGCCTACCAGATTTCTCCCGCTCGATTTGAAGGCACTAGAATTTACGTGTATAAGTACGTGACCCACCCCAGCTGTTATGACGTACATGTACGTGACCGACCCTCAAAGGGTTAAAGTGTTGCAGTTACTCCTTGTAGATAGCAATGCAACCGGCAGATTCAGAAGAGAGGCTGTAGAGGTTGGTGGAAGTCTGCAAGAGTACAACTCAAAAAGTAATAAGGAAAAAAAACAGAGAAACTATGATAAGTAGAAACATAAACTGAAAAATTAAGTCAGACTGGAAGGGAGGAGTATAGAGGAAGTGATTTTTTAAAATACCAGCCATCACCTACTGAGGTTAACCCTTTCGGGGTTTTGGTCGTACTAGTACGTCTTACGCACTGGGGTTATTGACGTACTAGTACGCCTAAATTCTAGCACCCTCAAATCAAGCAGAAACAGGCTGTTAGGCCTAGATGTGATAGAATGGGTCTGTGCGGTCAGTGTGCGCAGTATAAAAAAATTCCTGCACCAAACAGTGCATAATGAGGAAAAAAAACTCTGACTGTGTTTTTGGTTTAAAACAGCGACTTTGCAGTCTATTTTCGTATGGTATTTATTGTTGTATTCTCGTTTTCTTGTTCTCATTTGATAGAATGGAAGATATATTACAGAAATAGAGATGATTTTGATTGCTTTGACAATAACAAGTACCTTGAAATTGAGCTCAAAGTAGCGAAAATGTTCGATTTTTGACGATGTTCAAGAGTAAACAAATCACACCATGCGTCCAATACACATCAACTGGCAAGTCTAATATTCATGCACAAGTGCTCTGATATTATTTATACCATTTTTACAATGATGCAGTTGTATACATAACAATACATCTTCTATTTTTTGTGAGAATAAAAATTCAAAATGGAAAGCAAAAGTAATGTAAGAGGGGCCTGGAGACGTGACTAATGAACAGAGATGTTATTTTAGTGCCAGGAATGTCTGTCTTGTATATTATGGATCCTATTTTGAAATTGGCATCGTTTGAAATTTGTGTGAAATTGACCAAATTGCCATTTTCTGACCACTATTTTGGGTAGTTGAAATTGGTAAATAGGCGGTTTCTTGTACTCAATCGATAGAAGAAATGGAGTTCTAGCTAAATAGCTATAATTTTAGTAGACTGAAACATTGGAATGTGCCGAAAATAGGGCTCAAAGTGGGCGAAATCGCGGATGCGTAGGTGTCATGGCTACCGCTAACTTCGCGAAAGCATAATTTCGTTAGTTTTCGATCAAATTTCATAATTTTTGTGGCGTTATGATCGGAAAAAGATTCTCTATCATTCCATAAGATTTTTTTTTTTTTTTTTTTTTTAAATTCATGGACCCTGAGAACGAGTTTCAGAGACCCCCCTTGGACTCCCAAAGGGTTAAGTAACTGAAAAAAAAAAAATTCACCATCACTCATTCAATAGCTGTCTTGCCAGAATACAAATGACCTAAGAACTACATCATCCTCACCCCTCTAAAACTCAAGGTTAGTTAACCGGTTTTCCTTGAATTTCTTCAAAAAATTTTCCTTGCTCACACTGTGAATGTATTTAATTTGCAGTGGACATATCAGTGGTTAAGTCTGATGGCAAGGATAAAAAAAAAAAGTTGGGGTGTTGTTGGGGAAACTTTGAGAAGTTAGTTAACGGATGAAAAAAAAAAAAGCAAGCAAGCAAGGTTTACAGATCAGTGGTGGCAATGTTCTTGTATCACTGTGTACGATGATCTTTGAATGTTTAGCAAAGAAGAAGCTGTGCAGTGTGTCTAAAGATCAATGTGAGGTATGGATGTAATGCAGAGAAGAAGTCAATGAAGAAATTAGAGAACCATGGTAGGGTTTGAAAAATGTAATTTTATTAGTGGCAAAGAAGCTAGGAGATCGTTTGGTCACAAAAAAAGTAAGGAACAAGATAGGTTAATGGAAAGATGTGAAGATAGAATCCAAGGAGGAATTAAAGGTGCGAGTGAAGGTAACTTTAATAAACAAGTGTTTAAGTAACCAGTAGGTATGGGTGAACATTTTAGATTGGAATGGAGGAGAGTGGCTTTGGGGAACCAACATGCTGCTGAGTGGGAAAATGAAGAAATGTCAAGAAATTGGTTAGCCAGACTTCAGTTTTAGAGAAAGGAATTACAAAGCCTACATTTTATAACTGGTGGGTAGGCTGCACTTTAGTGAATCATCACATTTAGATGTCTGTTGCCTTCTGCCAAGACAGCTAAAGAGCATGTGATGAGAATGTTTCCTGTGTATGTATCCGTCAGATTAAGCCTGACTGTCTTCTATTCCCTGTGCACTGCATGACCCTCATGGATTTAGTGCTTCCCCTAAATTTAAAAATTGGGATTACCCTGCCTTGGTGGTAAACAGCTAGCATTAAAAATATATATAGAATTACATAGCTTGATGCATTTTCCAATCTCTAATAATAATAATTTTATTGTGACATGATACAAAGATGTACATAGTTCATAGATATAAATGGGGTGTACATGCCAAAAGCCCCTAATATGCAGAGCATTGTGGGCATTCTTAAAATTAATTAACAATAGACTAAATGGTAAAAATTATAGTAGACAATTTATTTTGAACATAAGTTGAATGTAATGCAATTTATTAAATCAGATCAAACAAATTAAAATAATTAATTGTATTGCAATAACAGTTTATATGGTCATTAGATGAGTTACAAAGAGTACAAGAGAATGGATTATTTTATTTGTTAATGCTATAGAAACAAAGTTAGCTAAGTATGCATTATTTATACAGTGGACCCCCGAGTTTCGTAAAAACTTCACTCCTGAAGTCTGCTCAAGCGCCATTACCGAACGAATTTACTCCCTTAAGGAAAAATCTCAAAGGTTAGTCTATTTCAGACCCCCAAAAATACACTTCCACAAGCACTGACAATATTATACTTACATAATTGTACAATTTCCGGGGTTTACGAAACCCGGGGGTCCACTGTAATAGGTTTATACATTTAAATGATTAATTAACTTTGTAGGTAAATGTTAGATATTGTGTATTTAGTTTTGGGTGAGTAGGTGGTTTTTCAGCAGAGTTCTGAATCGAGGTACAGGCAGGGTTTCTTTGGCAATCACAGGTAATGAATTCCAAATTTTTGGGCCTTTAATGTGCATTGAGTTTTTACAGTGTTAGATGGACACGGGGAACATCGAAGAGCGATCATGTGTCCTGTTAAGGTTGGTAAGGAGAAGTTTCAGTGGTGGGTTAATATTTGAGTTTAGTGTTCTATGTATGTAATAGGCACAGTAAAAAGTATGGATGTTTTGTATGGTGAGTAAGTTTAGATTTTTTAATATTGGTGGAGTATGTTGTCTGGAGTGGGAATTTGTTATCATTCTGACTGCAGCCATTTGTTGCGTTATTAATGGTCTGAGATGAGTTATTGCTGTTGAGCCCCATGAGCAGATTCCATAGGTGAGGTAGGGGTAAATGTGTGAGTGATACAGGGTAAGGAGAGCTGGTTGTGGAACATAGTACCGTATCTTGGATAGTATTCCTACGGTCTTGGAGACTTTCTTGGAAATTTGTTGTATATGTGTCTGAAATTTGAGGCCACTGTCAAGATGGATTCCTAAGAATTTTCCCTCTGAGTTTTGTGACAAGGGACCCGTTTATCATTATGTTAAGTGGTACATTTGTAGCTCTGTTTCCAAACTGAATGAAATAGGTTTTATCAATACTGAGAGTAAACTTGTTAAGTCCTCATTCAGGTAGATATTTTCTGCAATTCAGCATTTACAGTGTTGGCTAGTATGTCTGGGCTTGGGTGAGAGAAGACGTATGTAGTGTCATCTGCAAATAGTATGGGTTTGAGCAGTTGAGATGCATTTGGTAGGTCGTTTATGTAAATGAGAAAGAGAAGTGGGCCAAGAACACTTCCTTGTAGGACACCAACTGTAATAGTTTGTGTGGTAGAGCTAGCTCCATTTGTGTACACATATTGGCTTCTGTAGCTAAGGTATGATTTTAGGTAGTTGAGGAAGTGCCCTCTTATACCATAGTGTGATAATTTTACGTGTAACAGATCATGGTCAACTGTATCAAAAGCTTTACGTAAATCAATGAAGATTCCCAATGGGATTTCTTTTTTCTCGAGAGCGGTGTATATTATATCTAGCATGTGTATAATAGCATCATTTGTATTTTTATTAGACCTGAATCCAAACTGACAGTAGTTGAGTACGTTGTGGGAGATGAGATGAATTAATTTTTCAAAGATTTTGGAGAGAAGGGGTAAGTTAGATATTGGCCTATAGTTATTCAGGTCTGTTTGATCTCCTTTATGTATGGGGGTAACCCTCACTATTTTGAGTATTGATGGGAAGGTGGAGGATTCTATGGATTTGTTAGTGTTGCAATAATTGGTGACAGAACTTGATAAGCTTTTAGTACGTATATAAAAGGTGGTAAGTTATTTAGATCTCCTGCCTTGTTTTTTAATGTGTTGATTACAAGTGAAACTTCTGTTGGGTTGGTCGGAGCTAAGAATAGTGTATTCGGGTAGGTGCCAGTGAGGTAGTCGTTAGGTGGAGTATTTGAACTTGGGATTTTGCTTGCCAGCTTTTTCCCTATGGTGGAGAAGAAATCATTGAGTCTGTTTGCTGTTTCAATCGGTGGGAGTAGGGGTTCATCTGGTTTTGTTAGTTTGATTGTTCTGTTACTGGATATCTTTTTGGTTCCTAGAATTTCAGATAGGGTTTTCCAGGTCTTTTTTATATCACCTTTTAAGTTATGTAATCTGTTCTCATAATACAATTTTTTTGACCACCTTATCAGGCTGGTTAGATATAATGAGTAACGTTTTGTTTGGTCTCTTGTTATTTGACCCATTCTGTACTGTTTTTCATATAGGTGTTTTATATTAATAGATTTGAGAATGCTGGATGTTAGCCAGGGACTGTTTAGTCTCTTAGCTGTGATCTGTTTAGTTTTTTTAGGGCAATGCATATTATAGAGGTAATGGGTATTTTTAAGAAAATTATTAATACACATGTCAGTATCTGTATAGATGTCTATACCTGTTTGCCAGTCGATGTTTGTCATAGCTGTTATGAAGTTATTAATAGATGTCTCATTATGTAGTCTGAAGGTAACTTTTGTAGTCTCTAGGGGTAATTTACCGAGGTTGGTTATGAGAAAGGTAGGGTAGTGGTCTGTGGTATTATCTGTGATTATGCCTGATTTTAAATGGGATATGGTGTTAGTCCAGATGTGGTCTAATAGGAAGGCACAAGTCTCAGAGATTCTTTTAGGTTTTGTTACTGTTGGTAGCAGCAAGCAGTTGCTCATAGTGTATTAGATTCTCTCTTTCTTCACCATTCTCACACAAACTTACCGTAAGTTCCTCTGCAGAAAACCTTTTAGTAACTTCATCATCCACAATTGCCTCCATACCAGTGCGAATGTAGTCAAGGCAGTCGCCTAATTCAAACTCGTGTGTACCCAGTCTTTCATTATTGTCCTGTTGAATAAATCAAGTTTAATATTTTTCAGACATACTACATAAAGGCTATATATGAAGCACTGGTCAGGCCTCTCTCAAGGTGTTATCAAACTTTTATGACAGCATTTATGATCAGAGGATTGTACTGAATTCAGATCACTATTAAATTTGGCTTCCAGTACATCTCTGATGGCATACCAAAAACTGCAGAACAAGGGATCCCCACCAAATGACACACAGGGACCAGAGAAAATGTTCATTAAGCAAATTGCATTTTCCTATTAAAGCCCACGCTAAAACTGAGATGGGGACAGGAATGATAATGTTCAATATCTAATTCCTATTATTTTTCATTTTTAACAAATGTTTACCAAAAAAAAAAAGTGCATGCGCAGGCACACGCATGCACCACATTATCATGTACACAAAATTAATGAATATACAGTGGACCCCGAGTAATGTAAGGCTCATATATCGTAAAATTTGTGTAACGTAAGCTTTTTTCGATAGTGTATCGTAAATGGACTCGTGTATCATAACGTATTAGACCTGTCCACCTGCTCCGCGCCTAGCCTACGCCTGCGCAAGACGCCAGTGAAGCGTTGTTTACCATTGAGAGAACATTACCCAGCGCGCTCTTTCAAACATTCACAATACATTTGGTGTCTTTTTTGGTGGTTTAGTGATTGTCACTGTGAAATAAGTCACCATGGGTCCAAAGAAGCTTCCTAGTGGCACCCCAGTGGTAAAGAGAGTGAGGAACACCACTCCAGATGAAGCTGCAAGAGCTTCATCTGGAACAGCAACAGACCACAGCTGAGGTTATTGCTTCACAGGAGGAGGGGGAGAGAGAGAAGGAGGTGCCTTCTTCAGTGCTTAAGGAAATTTGTTCCAAGTGGAACGATGTGCAAAGTTTTGTTGAAAAACACCACCCTGAGCAAGCTGAAATGAGCCTTCTGTGCAACCACTTCAGTGACAGAGCCATGTTGTACTTCACAACAGAGGACTGTGGACAGTTATTTCACCAGGCAGGGGTCTAGTGACTCTCAAGCTGGTCCTAGTGGCATTAAAAGACCAAGAAGGGAAGTAACCCCAGAGAGGGACTTGTTACCTGAAGTCCTTTTGGAGGGGGATTCCCCTTCCAACCACTAACACCCTGCCCCTGTCATCCTCCCTATCTTCCAGATGCCTGTAACTATTCAATAAAGGTAAGTAAATGTGTGTGTGAAATAAATAAATAAATAAATAAATAAATATATAGATATATAAATATATATAAAAATAAATATATATAAAAATAAATATATATATATAAATATATATAAAAATAAATACAGTAGGGCCCCGCTTTTCGGCGTTTCGTCTTTCGGCGTTCCGTTCATACGGCGAGTTCAAATTATGACCAAAACTTTTGTATACAGCGAGCGTCTTTCAGATACGGCGCGCGCCACCCGGTTTGTTTACATTTTCCGTGAGCACATCTCTCTATTATGTAATCACTCTTGGGCACATTAAATGTCCAATTTTACGTCAGTATAGACATTTTCATTAATCCATCTATGATATATTCAAAATTATATGAGAAACACGTTACATAGCATATAAACATGCTGTTTATATGCTATGTTTATATGCTATATAGGTGTGGTTGCCGGGCGGAGGGAAAACATTACGTAATACTAATAATAATCACTCTTGCGCACATTAAATGTCTTATTTTACGTTAATATAGACATTTTCATTAATCCATCTATGATTTTTTTCTTCAAAATTATATAAGAAACATGTTACATAGCATATAAACATGCTGTTTATATGTTATGGTGTTGCCGGGCGGAGGGAAAACATTACGTAATATTAATAATAATCACTCTTGCGCACATTAAATGTCTTATTTTACGTTAATATAGACATTTTCATTAATTCATCTATGATATTTTCTTCAAAATAATTTAAAAAACGCGTTACATAGCATATAAACATGATACATACACCCACAGAATAAAAATTGACAAATGATATTTGTTTACCAAGGGACATTGTAGAAGTCGTAAGAATTACGTTTTCTCTAGTCAAACATTGAGGGATAACTGTAGAAAAATATTCCTTTCATATGCCTTCACTCTATATATAGCTATTCACGACCCTTGTGGGTTTAGCACTTCTTTTTTATTATGATAATAATAATGGTAATACTATCATTAACTCTAAAAATAGTGTGTTGCATGAGAATGGGAGTGTTGCTGTTTATTTTGTACTAACTTGTACACAATGTAAGAGTACAGTGGTACCTCGACTTACGATATTTTTTCATTCCAGAATACTGTTCAAGTGCCATTACCAAACGAATTTATCCCCTTAAGGAATGATATAAAATAGACTAGTCCTTTTAGATCCCCAAAATTACACTTACAAAAGCGTTTAAAAAAATAAACTTACATAAAAGGGTGAGTTTGGGGACCATCGTAAGTCGAGGTACCACTGTATTTGTATTGTGAGGTAATTATTATTATAATAAAAAAAATATTTTGAGGTAAAAGTCTCACAAACTCTTACAAACGTAAGAGTTTGTGAGACCGAATATTTTATATATATATATATATATATATATATATATATATATATATATATATATATATATATATATACTAGAAAGAAATCTAAATATTCTTCCTTGAAGTCTTTTATCCACTTTAGGCAATGGGTCCACAATTGACACCAGAGGTGGACCATCCTATATATATATATATATATATATATATATATATATATATATATATATATATATATATATAATATATATATATATATTATATATATATATATATATATATATATATATATATATATATATATATATATATATATATATATATATATATATATATATATATATATATATATATATATATATATATATATATATATATATATATATATATATATATATATATATATATATATATATATATATATATATATATATATATATATATATATATATATATATATATATATATATATATATATATATATATATATATATATATATATATATATATATATATATATATATTATATATATATATATATATATATATATATTATATATATATATATATATTATATATATTATATATATATATATCATTATATATGCATTCTATATCAGTGCTTCTATATCAGTGAAAGTGCAGTGTGCATGTTTGGAGTTGAGTACTTAGTGGATGCGGTGTCGAGGGGATCCCTCCAGTGGAGGTGTGGGGAGGTTTGTTTACCCTCTGTTTGGCTGGGGTTGGGGGAGAGTGGTCGCCCAGGACTCGTCATTGGATGATGAACAGAACACCACTTTGGTTAACAGTGAGAACACGGCGATCAGTGTGCCAAATGGCGAGGTTGTTTCTAAGTATATCAATTAGCAAAAGTTAGCGATGTGCATCTTAAGTGAACATATAGGGCCACTCCCCTCACCCCCCATTCCTGGTCTAGGCCTACTGACTTCCTGACCAAGAGTGTTGCCATTTAGTGCCTCACGAATTACTCACACTCCCGCTCACTACTC
>WNWK01034840.1:0-20194 GCA_009830355.1 Cherax destructor
GAGACATAAGCAAAACTAAGACATATTCAAAATCTAAGAAATGAACACAAAATAAGACATATCACGAACACTATAATTTATTTTTTTATTAACACATTAGCCGATTCCCACCAAGGCAGGGTGGCCCGAAAAAGAAAAACTTTCATCATCATTCACTCCATCACTGTCTTGCCAGAAGGGTGCTTTACACTACAGTTATAAAACTGCAACATTAACACCCCTCCTTCAGAGTGCCGGCACTGTACTTCCCATCTCCAGAACTCAAGTCCGGCCTGCCGGTTTCCCTGAATCCCTTCATAAATGTTACTTTGCTCACACTCCAACAGCACGTCAAGTATTAAAAACCATATGCCTCCATTCACTCCTATCAAATACGCTCACACATGCTTGCTGGAAGTCCAAGCCCCTCGCACACAAAACTTCCTTTACCCCCTCCCTCCAACCTTTCCTAGGCCGACCCCTTCCACGCCTTCCCTCCACTACAGATTTATACACTCTCGAAGTCACTCTGTCTCGTTCCATTCTCTCTACATGTCCAAACCACCTCAACAACCCCTCCTCAGCTCTCTGGACAATCGTTTTGGTAATCCCGCACCTCCTCCTAATTTCCAAACTCCGAATTCTCTGCATTATATTCACACCACACATTGACCTCAGACATGACATCTCCACTGCCTCCAGCCTTCTCCTCGTTGCAACATTCATCACCCATGCTTCACACCCATATAAGAGCGTTGGTATAACTATACTCTCATACATTCCCTCTTTACTTCCATGGACAAGGTTCTTTGTCTCCACAGACTCCGAAGTGCTCCACTCACCCTTTTCCCTCATCAATTCTATGATTCACCTCATCCTTCATAGACCCATCCGCCGACATGTCCACTCCCAAATATCTGAATACATTCACCTCCTCCATACTCTCTCCCTCCAATCTGATATCCAATCTTTCGTCACCTATTCTTTTTGTTATCCTCATCACCTTACTCTTTCCTATATTCACTTTCAATTTTCTTCTTTACACACCCTACCAAATTCATCCACCAACCTCTGCAACTTCTCTTCAGAATCTCCCAAAAGCACAGTGTCATCAGAAAAAAGCAACTGTGACAACTCCCACTTTGTATTTGCTTCTTTATCTTTTAGCCCAACACCTCTTGCCAAGACCCTCGCATTCACTTCTCTTACAACCCCATCTATAAATATATTGAACAACCACGGTGACATCACACATCCTTGTCTAAGGCCCACTTTTACTGGGAAATAGTCCCCTTCCCTCCTACACACTCTAACCTGAGCCTCACTATCCTCATAAAAACTCTTCACTGCTTTCAGTAACCTTCCTCCTATTCCATACACCTGCAACATCTGCCACATTGCCCCCCTATCTACCCTATCATACGCCTTTTCCAAATCCATAAATGCCACAAAAACATCTTTACCCTTATCCAAATACTGTTCACCTATATGTTTCACTGTAAACACTTGGTCTACACACCCCCTACCTTTCCTAAAGCCCCCTTGTTCATCTGCTATCCTGCTTTCTGTTTTACTCCTAATTCTTTCAATAATAACTCTACCATACACTTTACCAGGTACACTCAACAGACTTATTCCCCTATAATTTTTGCACTCTCTTTTGTCCCCTTTGCCTTTATACAAAGGAACAATACACGATCTCTGCCAATACCCTCTTCCATACATTTATTAAATAATAGCACCAACCACTCCAAAATTATATCCCCACCTGCTTTTAACATTTCTATCTTTATCCTATCAATCACAGCTGCCTTACCCCCTTTCATTCTACCCACTGCCTCACGAACTTCCCTACACCCACAACTGGCTCTTCCACACTCCTACAAGATGTTATTCCTCCTTGCCCTACACACGAAATTACAGCTTCCCTGTCTTCATCAACATTTAACAAATCCTCAAAATATTCTCTCCATCTTCCCGATACCTCTAACTCTCCATTTAATAACTCTCCTCTCCTATTTTTAACTGTCAAATCCATTTGTTCTCTAGGCTTCCTCAACTTATTAATCTCATTCCAAAACTTTTTCTTATTTTCAACAAAATTTGCTGATAACATCTCACCCACTCTCTCATCTGCTCTCTTTTTACATTGCTTCACCACTCTTTTAACCTCTCTTTTTCTCTCCACTATAATATACCCAAAAATTTAAGTCATTTACACAAAATACGATGAAAGCACAAAAATACCACGACACAATTCACCACCAACCAACTATAACATATCATCACACCAAAAATATAAGAACCACCAACTACAACATATCATCACACCCAAAAAATATAGGATCCACCAAACTATAATATATCATTACATCCAAAAAATATAAAAAACACCAAGACAGATGAACACATACAACTAAGACATGAGTCATTACCAAAACTAACACACACCTCCAACTAATCCATAACATGAACGCCAAATCTAAGACATACACCTACAACTAAGACGTGAGCCATAACCAAAATTCTAAAACATATTCACAAAAAATACCAGGGCACGATCACCATCAACTATAACATATCATGTACCCAAAAAAAATCTAAGAAACACCAAAACTAAGACATACACTTCCAACTATGACATGACATGAACACTCAACCAACTTATACATGACCTAATCACAACAAAACTTAAGACATGAAACATATACACAAAATAAGACATAAGCACAAATATTCTAAGATCCACCAACTAAGACATAACATGAACCCACAAACAAATTTAAACCATCAGTCAGGTCAAAAATCTAAGACACAGGCACCACCAACTAAGATATATACACAAAATAAGACATAGGCGCAAAAACACCATAATCACAACATATTTAAGACATAAGACATGTTAACCATAAAATATAAGAGATCTACACAAAAAAATAAGATAGACACCACCAACTAATATGCAACATAATCACAAAAATTTTAAGACATGTAACGTATTAAAAATCTATGACATAATAAAATATTCTATGATATAAACAAAATAAGACATAAGCACAAAAATACCATAACATGATCACTATAACATGCACCCCAAACTTATACATGTCATGATCACAACAAATTTAAGACATGAATCATACATAGTACACTATCTAACAAAAATAGAAAACTAACACTTGATCACATAAAAAATTGACTTACAATCACTTAAGGCATATGAAAACATAAACATAAAGTAATCTGGGAGTGTTCTAATGTAATTTGGAAATGTTCCAATATTGTTTGGAAGTGTTCCAATAGTAAAAAGTATTCATAGTTTTAGCGATTTTAGTGGTTTTTGAGCATGACTTAGTTGGCAGTTGTATGTCTGTGTTAGTTTTGGAAATGACTCAGGTGATAGTTGAAGGTGTCTTAGTTTTTTAAAATATTCCAGGAAGGATGGTTTAGGGAAGATGTGGATGAAAAATGTGATATGTACATAGATGATAAATGAAAAATGTGGTATGAATATTCAGTTTGAGAAAAGTGTAAATCAGTTTTGTGTTATGGAGGATATAACTTATCTTTGGTGGGCAAAGTTGTGTTAATATTTTTTAGTTGTTGTATGTCTTAAGTGTTCGTGCGCAGATTTAGTGGTTAGGATGGTGAATGAGTAGTGTTTATAGATTGTGGCTCTCATGTTATAAGTGTACATGAGCTAGTGATCTTGGTGTAATACTCATGAAATTTGTGTAAAATTTTGTCATCATATGACTTATGTTTATGTTTTCATATGACTTAAGTGATTGTAAGTCAATTTTTTATGTGATCAAGTGATAGTTTTCTATTTTTGGTAGATAGTGTACTATGTATGACTCATGTCTTAAATTTGTTGTGATCATGACGTGTATAAGTTTGGGGTGCATGTTATAGTGATCATGTTATGGTATTTTTTTTGTGCTTATGTCTTATTTTGTTTATATATCATAGAATATTTGATTATGTCATAGATTTTTAATGTTACATGTTTTAAAATTTTGTGATTATGTCGCATATTAGATGGTGGTGTCTATCTTATTTTTGTGTGCATCTCTTAGATTTTTGTAATATGTCTTAGATTTTATGGTTATCATGTCTTATGTCTTAAATATGTTGTGATTATGGTGTTTTTGTGCCTATGTCTTATTTTGTGTATATGTTTCATGTCTTAAGTTTTGTTGTGATTAGGTCGTGTATAAGTTGGTTGTGTGTTCATGTCATGTTATAGTTGGAAGTGTATGTCTTAGTTTTGGTGTTTCTTAGAGTTTTTTGGGTACATGATATGTTATAGTTGGTGGTGATCGTGACATGGTATTTTGCAGTTATATATTATATTGTGTATATGAGTTAGATTTTTTATTTGTCTTAGATGTTGGATATGGCTCATGTCAGGTATAAGATTGGTGAATATGTCTTGTATAGGTTTTGTTGATGTCTCAGGTGTTAGTTGAAGGTGTCTTAGTTTTTTTGATAATGTTCCATGACTTAGTTGGAGGGTGTATGTCTGTGTTAGTTGAAGGTGTTCAAATGGTGAATGAGTGATTTGAAGGATAAGTTAGGTTAGGTTAAATGTTATTTGTGGTGTTTGATAGTGTTTTTGAAGGTTAAGTTGTTAGATTAGATGCTATTTTTTTTGGTTAGGTTAGATCTTGTTAGGTTAGGTTAGGTTAAATGTTATTTGTGGTGTTTGATAGTGTTTTTGAAGGTTAAGTTGTTAGATTAGATGCTATTTTTTTGGTTAGGTTAGATGTTGTTAGGTTAGGTTAGGTTAAATGTTATATATTGTTTCGGGAGTATTCAAATGGTGTTTTGGGAGTAATCAAATGATGTATAAGAGTGTTTTGGTGGTCAAGGCGTTGTGTTTTTTGAAAGTGTGTTTTGCGATAGGATTATGTTCATGTATTTTTTGTGTTCATGTTTTATCCAAGTTGGAGGTAAGTAGTGATCTTGGTTGGAGTGTTTTGAGGGAATGTTTTGAGGGAAAGTTTGATGATGTCTTGGAGGTATTCAATGGTGATTTTGTGTGATTTGAGGAGATTTTTGTAAAAATGGGAATATGATATGTCTTAGTTGGTTGGTGGTGTGTCATGTTTTAGAGTGTTTTGAAGTTAAAGTTAGGTTGGGTTAAATGTTATTTGAGGTGTTTGATAGTGTTTTTGAAGGTGTTCATATGATGTACAAGAGTGTTTTGGTGGTGTTCAAATGAGGTATAAGAGTGTTTTTGATGGTGTTCTAATATTGTTTGGAAGTAATCTGAGGGTGTTCTAATATTGTTTTGGATGTGCTCAAAGTAATCTGGGAGTGTTCTAATATTGTATTGGATGTGTTCAAAGTAATCTGGGAATTTTCTAATGTAATTTGGAAATGTTCTAATGTTGTTTGGAAGTGTTCCATTAGTAAAAAGTATTCATGGATTTAGATATCTTTTCCTAATGATCTTTTTTTGGATGAATTAGTAAAACGAGGAAAAATCAGTAATAGTGTTCTCGGTTGGTGATATGAGGGAATGTATATGAAAAATGTTCTGTGGAGATGGATTTTACTTTTTTTGGATGAATTAGTAAAACGGGAAAAAATTGAAATGAGTGATCTTAGTGGATTGAGATTAATGATCTTATAAAGTTGGTTATAATGATTTGAGGGGATGTTTATAAAAAATGTGATTGTGATATGTCTTAGTTGGAGTATTTTAGCTCATTTTAACTTAAAGAGAGGAAATATTGGGATTATGTCTTGTATAGGTTTTGTTGATGTCTCAGGTGTTAGTTGAAGGTGTCTTAGTTTTTTTTTGATAATGTTCCATGACTTAGTTGAAGGTGTTCAAATGATGCATGAGAGTGATTTTGAAGTGTTTTGAAAGTATTCAATGATGTTTTGACGGTTAAGTTGTTAGGTTAGATGTTATTTTTTGGTTACGTTAGATGTTGTTAGGTTAGGTTAGGTTGAATGTTATATATTGTTTCGGGAGTATTCAAATGGTGTTTTGGGAGTATTCATTGTTGCTGTATGGGGTATTCAAAGGTGTTTTTGGCGGTGTTCAATGGTGATTGTGTTTTGAAAGTGTGTTTTAGTGATTACTTTTTTTTGATGAATTAGTGAAACGGGAAAAATATGGAGATGAGTGTACTTAGATAATGGTTTTGTCATCTTAAAAAGTTGGTTATAGTGTTTTGAGGGAAAGATTGATGGTGTTTTGGTGGTGTTCAATAGTGTTTTGGGTGCATTCAATGGCGTTTTGGTGGTGTTCAATGGTGTTTTGGGGGTATTCAAATTATTCAAATGATGTATAAGAGTGTTTTGGAGGTGTTCCAATGCATTTCTTGGTTATATTGAGTATAAAATGTGTGTATGTTCTGTGGAGGCGGATGTGGCTTTTTGGATGAATTAGTAAAACTGGAAAAAATTGAGATGAGTGATGGGGTAATGGGTGTGTGTGTGTGTGTGTGTGTGTGTGTGTGTGTGTGTGTGTGCGCGTGTGCGTGTGTATGAGGTGGAGAGAGAGAGCAGGTGAGGTCATGGCCTCAGGTGCTGGGGTGGGCCTGTGATGGGTGGGAGATGGGGTGTGTGTGTGTGTGTGTGTGAGGTAGAGAGAGAGAGCAGGTGAGGTCGTGACCTCAGGCGCTGGGGTGGGTCTGTGATCTTCTCAGAGATTGAAATGTACCTTTTTTATTTGTTACCTGAAATCTTAATTCGTGTTATGTTTTTCCTATGTTAATGTAAGACTGGAAAAAAATGTATCTTTCTCATGTTTAAGCTTGTCCGAGGAAATATTGTGACGTCACTGACCACCAAGAGGGTGTGGGCGGGAGATGGGTGATCTTGATCCAAGGAAGTGGATCAGGGGTTTTGGGGGGGATGGAAGTGAATTTGATGAAATTCCAAAGTAGGTAAAACTCAAGTCTTAGTTCAATTTACTTAAAGAGAGACCCTATAGGGGGGAACTCAAAACTTGATCGAAGGAGATGGAGGGATGATAGAATATTGAAAAACGAGTCTTTTCGTTCTTTTTATTGAAATCCAAAAATTTCTACCCCATAGGGGGTTACCGTATCTCTGACTCTCCATAGAGGTCAAGTAAAAAATATAAGAAGTAATATTGAACAAATGAAAAATTTGAAAAAATTAAAAATTAGAAAAAAAAAATTAAAAAAAATATCGAGGAACGGGGGCGATCCGCAGAAGGCGCTGCAGAAGGCAGCTCGCGGCGGCTCGACGCGGAAGGGCAAGGGGCGGGGCGCGGGGCGTGCGGGCACGGCAGGGCGGGGGCTCGAGCGCGTGGAAGGAGACCGCTCAGGGATGAGGAGCTCAGGGAGGAGGGGTGAGGGGTGCAGACCTGCTCAGGAAGAAAAAAAAAAATGGGGGGGTCAAGGGGGGGTTCGGGGCTACTCAGGAGAAAAAAAGAAAAGGAAACCGGAAGTGGGCGGGTTGGACAGACCGGAAGGGGGTGGACCGACCGGAAGTGGGGAGGAACCGGAAGTATCTACTTCCGAGCCATACAGACTAAAAGCCTACTACTATATACATTTATATATATGTCGTGCCGATTAGGTAAAACTGGTCAATTAGCAAGAACTCATCTAAAATTAAGTCCTTTCTAAAATTGTCTCTTATACGTTTAAAGATTTAAAGATATATTTTTTTTTCATTTATGGTAATGTAAGAATTTACAATTTTGTACCAAGAGAAACTTTAAAAACCTACCTAACCTTATTACAACAAGCACAATTTAATTTAGCCTAACCAAACTATATATATGTTAGATACGTAAAATTTTCTCTTATACGTTTAAAGATATATATTTTTCATTTATGTTAATGTAAAAATTTATAATTGTGTACCAAGAGAAACTTTTAAAACCTACCTAACCTTATTACAACAAGCGCAATTTAATTTAGCCTAACCCAACTAAATATATTTTAGATACGTTAACATTAATTTAATAATAAACAAACACAATGAAATATATTTTTTCGTTATGTTCAGAATGATTTTGGCGAAATTATTGCATACATAAATTTTCACTTGTCTTATATGGCAAGGTGAGCGTTGCTATTTAAGCCAAATCGAAGTTTTACCTAATCGGCACGACATATATATATATATATATATATATATATATATATATATATATATATATATATATATATATATATATATATATATATATATATATATATATATATATATAGTCGTGCCGATTAGGTAAAACTGGTCAATTAGCAAGAACTCATCTAAAATTAAGTCCTTTCTAAAATTTTATCTTATACGTTTAAAGATATATTTTTTTTATTTATGTTAATGTAAGAATTTATAATTTTGTACCAAGAGAAACTTTGAAAACCTACCTAACCTACCTATATATATATATATATATATATATATATATATATATATATATATATATATATATATATATATATATATATGTCGTCGATTAGGTAAAACTGGTCAATTAGCAAGAACTCATCTAAAATTAAGTCCTTTCGAAAATTTTCCCTTTTACGTTTAAATATATATTTTTTTCATTTATGTTAATATAAGAATTTTAAATTTTGTACCAAAAGAAACTTTGAAAACCTACCTAACCTTATTACAACAAGCGCAATTTAATTTAGCCTAACCCAATTAAATATATTTTAGATACGTTAACATTAATTTAATAATAAACAAACACAATGAAATATATTTTTTTCGTTATGTTCAGAATGATTTTGGCGAAATTATTGCATACACAAATTTTCACTTGTCTTATATGGCAAGAAGAGCGTTGCTATTTAAGCCAAAATCGAGAGTTTTACCTAATCGGAGACATATATATATATATATATATATATATATATATATATATATATATATATATATATATATATTATATATATAGACAGCAACCACCCGGGGAGGTACTACTGTCCTGCCAGGTGACTGTGAAACAGAAACCTGAAACTGTTTTACATGATTGTAGGATTGCTGGTGTCTTTTTCTGTCTCATAAACACGCTGGATAACAGGTATATCTAGCTACTTCTACTTACACTTTGGGTCACACTACACTGGCATACACATGCATATATATACATACACACATCTAGGTTTTTCTTCTTTTCTTAATAGCTCTTGTTCTTTTATTTTCTCTATTGTCCATGGGGAAGTGGAAAAGAATCTTTCCTCCGTAAGCAATGCGTGTCGTATGAGGCGACTAAGATGCCGGAGCAATGGGCTAGTAACCCCTTCTCCTGTACAAATCTACTAAAAAGAGAAGAAGAAAAACTTTATAAAACTGGGTTGTCTGAATGTGCGTGGATGTAGTGCGGATGATAAGAAAGAGATGATTGCCGATGTTATGAATGAAAAGAAGTTGGATGTCCTGGCCCTAATCGAAACAAAGCTGAAGGGGGTAGGCGAGTTTCAGTGGGGAGAAATAAATGGGATTAAGTCAGGAGTATCTGAGAGAGTTAGAGCTAAGGAAGGGGTAGCAATAATGTTGAAGGATCAGTTATGGAAGGAAACGAGGGAATATGAATGTGTAAATTCAAGGATTATGTGGATTAAAATAAGGGTCGGATGCGAAAAGTGGGTCATAATAAGCGTGTATGCACCTGGAGAAGAGAGGAGTGTAGAGGAGAGAGAGAGATTTTGGGAGATGGTAAGCGAATGTATAGGAACTTTTGAACCAAATGAGAGAGTAATTGTGGTAGGGGACCTAAATGCTAAAGTGGGAGAAACATGCAGAGAGGGTGTAGTAGTTAAGTTTGGGGTGCCAGGTGTAAATGATAATGGGAGCCTTTTGATTGAACTTTGTATAGAAAGGGGTTTAGTTATAGGTAATACATATTTTAAGAAAAAGAGGAAAATAAGTATACAAGATATGATGTAGGGCGTAATGACAGTAGTTTGTTGGACTATGTATTGGTAGATAAAAGACTGTTGAGTAGACTTCAGGATGTACATGTTTATAGAGGGGCCACAGATATATCAGATCACTTTTTAGTTATAGCTACAGTGGGAGTAAAAGGTAGATGGGATACAAGGAAAACAGAATCAGTAAGTAAGAGAGAGGTGAAGGTTTATAAACTAAAAGAATAGGCAGTTAGGGTACGATATAAACAACTATTGGAGGATAGATGGGCTAGTGAGAGTGTAGGCAATGGGGTCGAAGATGTATGGGGTAGATTTAAAAATGTAGTGTTAGAGTGTTCAGCAGAAGTTTGTGGTTACAGGCGAGTGGGTGCGGAGGAAGAGGAGCGATTGGTGGAATGATGATGTAAAGAGAGTAGTAAGGGAGAAAAAGTTAGCATATGAGAGGTTTTTACAAAGTAGAAGTGATGCAAGGAGGGAAGAGTATATGGAGAGAAAAAGAGAGGTTAAAAGAGTGGTGAAGCAATGTAAAAAGAGAGCAGATGAGAGAGTGGGTGAGATGTTATCAGCAAATTTTGTTGAAAATAAGAAAAGTTTTGGAATGAGATTAATAAGTTGAGGAAGCCTAGAGAACAAATGGATTTGACAGTTAAAAATAGGAGAGGAGAGTTATTAAATGGAGAGTTAGAGGTATCTGGAAGATGGAGAGAATATTTTGAGGAGTTGTTAAATGTTGATGAAGACAGGGAAGCTGTGATTTCGTGTGTAGGGCAAGGAGGACTAACATCTTGTAGGAGTGTGGAAGAGCCAGTTGTGGGTGTAGGGAAAGTTCGTGAGGCAGTGGGTAGAATGAAAGGGGTAAGGCAGCTGGGATTGATGGGATAAAGATAGAAATGTTAAAAGCAGGTGGGGATATAGTTTTGGAGTGGTTGGTGCTATTATTTAATAAATGTATGGAAGAGGGTAAGGTACCTAGGGATTGGCAGAGAGCGTGTATTGTTCCTTTGTATAAAGGCAAAGGGGACAAAAGAGAGTGCAAAAATTATAGGGGCATAAGTCTGTTGAGTGTACCTGGTAAAGTGTATGGTAGAGTTATTATTGATAGAATTAAGAGTAAGACAGAAAGCAGGATAGCAGATGAACAAGGGGCTTTAGGAAAGGTAGGGGTGTGTAGACCAAGTGTTTACAGTGAAACATATAGGTGAACAGTATTTGGATAAGGGTAAAGAGGTTTTTGGGCATTTATGGATTTGGAAAAGGCGTATGATAGGGTAGATAGGGGGCAATGTGGCAGATGTTGCAGGTGTATGGAATAGGAGGAAGGTTACTGAAAGCAGTGAAGAGTTTTTATGAGGATAGTGAGGCTCAGGTTAGAGTGTGTAGGAAGGAAGGGACTATTTCCCAGTAAAAGTGGGCCTTAGACAAGGATGTGTGATGTCACCGTGGTTGTTCAATATATTTATAGATGGGGTTGTAAGAGAAGTGAATGCGAGGGTCTTGGCAAGAGGTGTTGGGCTAAAAGATAAAGAAGCAAATACAAAGTGGGAGTTGTCACAGTTGCTTTTTGCTGATGACACTGTGCTTTTGGGAGATTCTGAAGAGAAGTTGCAGAGGTTGGTGGATGAATTTGGTAGGGTGTGTAAAAGAAGAAAATTGAAAGTGAATATAGGAAAGAGTAAGGTGATGAGGATAACAAAAAGAATAGGTGACGAAAGATTGGATATCAGATTGGAGGGAGAGAGTATGGAGGAGGTGAATGTATTCAGATATTTGGGAGTGGACATTTCAGCAGATGGGTCTATGAAGGATGAGGTGAATCATAGAATTGATGAGGGAAAAAGGGTGAGTTTAGCACATCGGAGTCTGTGGAGACAAAGAACCTTGTCCATGGAAGTAAAGAGGGGAATGTATGAGAGTATAGTTATACCAACGCTGTTATATGGGTTTGAAGCATGGGTGATGAATGTTGCAACGAGGAGAAGGCTGGAGGCAGTGGAGATGTCATGTCTGAGGTCAATGTGTGGTGTGAATATAATGCAGAGAATTCGGAGTTTGGAAATTAGGAGGAGGTGCGGGATTACCAAAACGATTGTCCAAAGAACTGAGGAGGGGTTGTTGAGGTGGTTTGGACATGTAGAGAGAATGGAACGAGACAGAGTGACTTCGAGAGTGTATAAATCTGTAGTGGAGGGAAGGCGGGGTAGGGGCCGGCCTAGGAAAGGTTGGAGGGAGGGGGTAAAGGAAGTTTTGTGTGCGAGGAGCTTGGACTTCCAGCAAGCATGTGTGAGCGTATTTGATAGGAGTGAATGGAGGCATATGGTTTTAATACTTGACGTGCTGTTGGAGTGTGAGCAAAGTAACATTTATGAAGGGATTTAGGAAACCGGCAGGCCGGACTTGAGTTCTGGAGATGGGAAGTATAGTGCCGGCACTCTGAAGGAGGGGTGTTAATGTTGCAGTTTTATAACTATAGTGTAAAGCACCCTCTGGCAAGACAGTGATGGAGTGAATGATGATGAAAGTTTTTCTTTTCGGGCCACCCTGCCTTGGTGGAATCGGCCGATGTGTTAATAAATATATATATATATATATATATATATATATATATATATATATATATATATATATATATATATATATATATATATATATATATATATATATATATATTATATGTCGTGCCGATTAGGTAAAACTGGTCAATTAGCAAGAACTCATCTAAAATTAAGTCCTTTCTAAAATTTTCTCTTATACGTTTAAAGATATATTTTTTCATTTATGTTAATATAAGAATTTATAATTTTGTACCAAGAGAAACTTTGAAAACCTACCTAACCTTATTACAACAAGCGCAATTTAATTTAGCCTAACCCAACTAAATATATTTTAGATACGTTAACATTAATTTAATAATAAACAAACACAATGAAATATATTTTTAGTTATGTTCAGAATGATTTTGGCGAAATTATTGCATACACAAATTTTCACTTGTCCTATATGGCAAGATGAGCGTTGCTATTTAAGCAAAATCGTAAGTTTATTAATCGGCAGACATATATATATATGTCGTGCCGATTAGGTAAAACTGGTCAATTAGCAAGAACTCATCTAAAATTAAGTTCTTTCTAAAATTATCTTATACGTTTAAAGATATATTTTTTCATTTATGTTAATGTAAGAATTTATAATTTTGTACCAAGAGAAACTTTGAAAACCTACCTAACCTTATTACAACAAGCACAATTTAATTTAGCCTAACTCAACTATATATATTTTAGATACGTTAACATTAATTTAATAATAAACAAACACAATTAAATATATTTTTTCGTTATGTTCAGAACGATTTTGGCGAAATTATTGCATACACAAATTTTCACTTGTCTTATATGGCAAGGTGAGCGTTGCTATTTAAGCCAAATCGTAAGTTTTACCTAATCGGCACGACATATATATATATATATATATATATATATATATATATATATATATATATATATATATATATATATGTCGTGCCGATTAGTAAACTGGTCAATTAGCAAGAACTCATTTATAATTAAGTCCTTTCTAAAATGTTCTCTTATACGTTTAAAGATATATTTTTTCATTTATGTTAATGTAAGAATTTATAATTTTGTACCAAGAGAAACTTTGAAAACCTACCTAACCTTATTACAACAAACGCAATTTAATTTAGCCTAACCCAACTAAATATAGTTTAGATACGTTAACATTAATTTAATAATAAACAAACACAATGAAATATATTTTTTCGTTATGTTCAGAATGATTTTGGCGAAATTATTGCATACACAAATTTTCACTTGTCTTATATGGCAAGGTGAGCGTTGCTATTTAAGCCAAAATCGCAAGTTTTACCTAATCGGCACGACATATATATATATATATATATATATATATATATATATATATATATATATATATATATATATATATATATATATATATATATATATATATATATATATTTCAAACATTTTCTCTCAGTCTACTGCAGAATTCTTCAAACCTGCACATTCTCCATCAAAGTACTCAGTACTTTACCCACACAGCCAGGCCCCAGATAAGTGTGTGCGCCTAGCCGACACTAGACTGTCACTACCATACCCCGGAGCACCTGGCATGTGCTAAGTTATATCATCAAATTCTTCCACATGCAGTGAACACTTATCTCGGTCTGGCTGTGTGCATAAGGAATTGCATACTTTGATGCAGAGTGTGCAGATTCGAGTCCTGATGTGGACTGAAATATAATATGTGTAAATAATTTCGACAGTTTGCGAATTGTTAAGCATTTCAAAATCTCTTTCCAAGTTTACTGCATGTAGCAGGGGTATATGAGTGACTAGCTTCTTCGGCTAGGCGGCCATACTTATCTGGGGTCTGGCTGTGTGGATAAAGTACTTTGTACTTTGATGCAGTGTGTGCAGGTTTGAATCCTGCTGTGGACTGAAAGAATATTTGTAAAAAAAATCGCGTTTGCGTATAAACACTCATTTTAAAAGTATTTATGTTGTTTTATTTTTCATGAGTTGATTGCTGTGTCGTTTCTCGGACATATTATCTTTCAATGGGTGTCTCGGGTATGATGTCTGGGTATGAGTGCTGGAGCAGGGGTCTGCAGGTGGTTGCCAAGGTGTTTGGATATGAATATTGGAGCAAGGATATACAGGGGCTGTTCTGATGTTTGTGTGAGGTTTATTAGAGATCAACAGGTGTTGTTCTTGTGTTAGTATGGAAGGTTCCTGAGATGTTCATTTGTTTGTGGGGTTGACCAGGGATCTACGGAAGTTGTCCTAGCGTGTATGTTCTTGTAGTGGGACAGGAATATACAGGCTTTCTCGTGGAGTTTGAGTTTGTGTTTGTTGGTTGAAGCAGCGATATACAGGGGGTTGTCCTTGTATTTAGGTATGTATGGATGAGCAGGAATCACCAATCCTGTTCTGTAGTTTGGGTGTGGGAGGAGGAACAGGAATTTACTGGAGTTGTCCTGGTTGATTAGTGAGGTAGAGAAACTTTTGTCAGCCTCGCAGGCTGTGGTTATCGTCACCCGAGGTTATCCTCAAATAAACCCGTGCTGAGAGAGATAGGACTGGCCATAAAAATAATGAGTTATTGCTGAAGCCTTTGAAAAGAAGCCCAATACGGAAGTGAAGGACTCAGTTTTCCAATAATATCGTAAGTTTCCTCCCTACACTTGCATCAACTCTGATTACTTCACATTTCCCAGATACTTCATGCCGTTTGAGTATACAATATTTCTATATAAATAGGGTAATAATATTATTAATATTACTAATACCAAGTTAGTAAGTTAATTTAGGCACAAGTACTCATAAATACAGTTACACAAATTTAGGTGATTAAAATTAGCACACATGTGTAAATTAACTACGATGACCCCCTCCCCCTAATAAAAAAAGTGAGACGAAATGACTTATTTCCACTGGGGTCCTTGCAATATCTTATTACTCAAAGCCTAGCTGTAAGATTCAGAAGAAATCAGTCATGATAATAACACTAAAAATTAAAACTGCTATGTAACTTAACTCAGGAAAAAACAGTAACAATAGGAAGAGGTGCTATAGGAAAGAAAGTGATCCGAGTTATTTACATTAATATTAAATAGAGATAAGTCAACTTGAAATAATAAGTACACGAATGTTAATAATACTGATGTTCATACCAGTACAGATACCACAAATAATATTATTAGTATACCACAAATAATATTATTATTAAAATATTAATAATACTGTTGAAGGTTCTTGGAGAGGGAATACATGATGCCCGTGATAATTATTGTCTCTCATTCCTCAAAAACAATATGCCCATCATATGTGGTAATTTTACATTGGTAAACATCAACTGTACAGTAACAAGGTAACACTGTACTTATCTTTGTTGCTGTTATCTTTGTTACCTGCAGCCGCAGGTCAGGAAGTTCCTACGATGCGACCCAGAGTTTACCTCCACTGAGCTGTATGGGTGAGTAATTAAATACATGAGCGATATTATATATTGCCCCAGGGGAGCGCATTCTCAAATCTCCATTCAGTGGATAAAGACTCAATATTACTGATAAATTTTGATGTTCCTGCCAAACAAGAACTGCGCAGTCCCCTGCCCAACAAGAACATCAAAATCTTGGGATCTTGATACGAAGGGATTCTTCAACATTTGTCCAAACCTTTAATCAAGGACTTACTTCGACTAGTGGATGATACCACTATGACCCCGCCTCCTCCTGCTTCATCTCACCTGTCTACAGTATATAAGCAACTTCTATTTGCCTTATATTGTATTTACTTCAATATTGATGGACTGAACACATCGACTCCAGGCCAAGGGACTGATTACCTCAAACTCCTCCTTTTATTACTACTTTCTTCTTTGTATTGGACTGATGAAGCCACTGTGTGGCGAAACGTTTCCTCAATAAAGATACCCAAGTGTTGCATATGTGTCTAATTTAACAAGAACATCAAAACATACCTTGCTCGTTGTAACGTGAGCAATGGTGTTGGCTCCTCCATATACGGCGGGAAATGCTGTCTTGATTGTAGAACGTCACTGATGAGTCACCATATTGTTCGATGAAGTACACTCGCGATTGTCTCTACGTTTATCTTTTAACAGTATTAAGTATTTTTGAAGTTGCAAAACTTAAACCGAAACCAAGAGCAGCAGTTGTATTTTTATCTAATATTTCATCTGATAAGTTAATTACAAAATTGTTATTAGCGTGCTTTGTCCAATCACTATTTTCAATTAAATTATATAATTTTCTTTGTAGTTTGTTTTTGAGATTATTACAAATTCTTCTGTGTTTATTATAGCAATGATCCAACATACTATGTTGCCATTCTGATGGAATAGCTTGATAAAAGGACGGATGTGTCTATAAGATTCCCTGTAAAATATGCGATAAAGTTTATTACGGTCAAACCTGTAAAAATCTTATCTAAGATTAAAACAACATAAATATAGCATTAGAACTGGACAATATTCTAATGCTCTATATATTCATGTGAGAGATTTTAACCATCCAATTGATTTTCAAAATGCTGAGAAGGTTGTATCAAGGAAGTCCATGGTTGAAAGGAATATAATAGAATCATGTTTCATAAAAAGCAGTTTTGAAAATAATATGAATATTTCTTTTGGTTTATATAAATTGGATTCATTTATAATTAATAAAATTTGGGAAGAATTTAATGATAAATTGGACTAATCTTAATTCTTGGGAAGAGTTTCAGGTCCTTTCTTATGTTCCTCTTCACAGAGTCGTGCGATGTTACGCTACTGTGAGGTGTAGTCTTTGTTAGTGTAATGTGACTGTGAAGTGTAGTCTTGCCCCTTATATAAGCCTTCTTGTCATGTTTCCTTTTATAGTTCCTTGATAATGTGAGTAGTCACGAAAGCGCTTGGAATTCCTCTATTTTTTCATAGTGGTTGTCTTGCATATTTTGATATCACCTGTTTACTGTGATATTTTTGCATCAATGGATACCACACGACTCTTCACAATGTTCTCGGTAAGCTTTCCTAATCATATTTCTTTTGTTTCCCAGTTTTCTTCTGCACTGATCAAATTACATAAGCTTAAAATTCGACTTAATTTTTTAAAAGACTGTTTGAATGAACAAGTTTTGCCTAAATCTCTTTTACCAAATAGACTCCTTGACATGAGAGATCGTCCTTTTGATGATTTTATGAGAATTATTCTTCAGAAACATATTGAAATTACTAAAATACAGGAGAAAGAAGCATTCAAAATATTGAGAAACAAAAATACTCCTTTTATCAAGCTATTCCATCAGAATGGCAACATAGTATGTTGGATAATTGCTATAATAAACTCAGAAGAATTTGTAATAATCTCAAAAACAAACTACAAAGAAAATTATATAATTTAATTGAAAATAGTGATTGGACAAAGCACGCTAATAACAATTTTGTAATTAACTTATCAGATGAAATATTAGATAAAAATACAACTGCTGCTCTTGGTTTCGGTTTAAGTTTTGCAACTTCAAAAACTTAATAATGTTGAAATTGCAAAGCCTTTTGTAATTTAAAAAAATCCTCTGATTTATCCACTGATGAAATTAATATTAGTAAGGGGATGGTATATAGCTCAATGTTAAAACAAAATATTCCCAATTGCCCTCAAAGATTTTTTAAGTCTTATGATTCACTTTTGAATAATAAAAATTTGCGTCTTACTAAAGCAGATAAAATAAATGCAATTGTAATTATGAAAGAAACCGATTACCAAGATAAAATGAATAACCTCCTAGATGATTTTGAAACCTATTCTAAACTTAGAAAGAATCCTTAGAAACTGTTAACAGCAATTTCAATAAAACAATACAACATCTATTGAAGGGCAAAGATGAATTAATTAAAAATTTACTTCCACTAATCCATCTTTTACCTTATATGTATGGATTAATAAAAACACACAAACCTGGTAATCCTGTTAGACCAATTATTAGCTCTATAGGTTCAGTTTCTTATAAACTTTCTAAATGGCTTGTTGATATTTTGAGCCCAATTGTTGGAAAAATTTCTAATTTTAATGTTAAAAACAACTTAGATTTAGTTGATAAATTAAGCACCTTGACTGATTTAAATGATTTCAATATGGTTAGTTTTGATGTTACCTCCTTGTTTACAAAAGTTCCAGTTGATGATTTACTAATTTTCTTATCTGAAGAACTGGTTAATTATGATTTACCATTGCCAGTTCCTACTATCATTAAACTTATTAAACTTTGTATTGTTGATGCAAAATTTGTATTTAATGATGAGTTTTACACTCAGAAGTTTGGTATGACAATGGGAAATCCTCTTTCACCTGTTCTTAGTAACTTATATATGGAATTTTTCGAAACAAGATTGCTTAACACTATCCTTCCCAATAGAGCTAAGTGGTATAGATATGTTGATGATATTTTGTGCCTTATGCCTAAGAATGTAGACATAAACCATTTCCTTGTTAAATTAAATAGCTTAGCTCATTCTATAAATTTTACTGTTGAATTCGAAGTAAATAATTCATTGCCCTTCCTAGATGTTTTTATTATTAAGGGTAACATTGAATCTAAATTTAAAATTTACAGAAAACCTACAAATAATTGTTCCTATGCACACTATTACTCTTCACATCAAGATAGAGTTAAAGTGTCGGTTTTTCTTCAATGTTTTTGAGAGCTTTACGTATTTGTAGTCCAGAGTTCATAGATGAAGAAATCTCTAAAATTTATGAAATAGCTAATGATTTAAAATACCCAAGAAACATAAATTATAAATCTTTTAAAATAGCTAGGAATACTTTTTACAATCCAAAAGGGACAACCAACCTTATTCAACCAAAAATATGTTGTAGATGAATGGTTCAGAGAACCGACAAGTTATAAATTAGACACATATGCAACACTTGGGTATCTTTATTGAGGAAACGTTTCGCCACACAGTGGCTTCATCAGTCAATACAAAGTAGAAAGGTGTAAGGAGAAGAGGAGTTTGAGGTTATCAGTCCCTCGGCCTGGAGTCGATGTGTTCAGTCCATCAATCTTGTTAGAAGTGTAGCACAAGGCCGTAGAGGTGGCTTATATGCTGTAATCAGGTGAGATGAAGCAGGAGGAGGCGGGGTCATAGTAGTACCATCCACTATTCTAAGTAGGTCTTCGTCCAAAGGTTGGACAAGTGTAGAAGAATTGTTTGTATCAAGATCCCAAGCTGTTGCTGTGTCAGACAGGATGTAGATGAATGGTTCAGAGAACCGACAAGTTATAAATTACACTTGTCCAACCTTTGGACGAAGACCTACTTAGAATAGTGGATGGTACTACTATGACCCCGCCTCCTCTGCTTCATCTCACCTGATTACAGCATATAAGCCACCTCTACGGCCTTGTGCTACACTTCTAACAAGATTGATGGACTGAACACATCGACTCCAGGCCGAGGACTGAACCTCAAACTCCTCTTCTCCTTCACCTTTCTACTTTGTATTGGACTGATGAAGCCACTGTGTGCGAAACGTTTCCTCAATAAAGATACCCAAGTGTTGCATATGTGTCTAATTTATAAAAATATGTTGGTTCTCCTTACCATGAAAACTTGGTTGATATACCTTCCTTTCTTAAGAATTTTAATATCAAAGTTGTATTTAAAAATCTTGATACAGTAAAAGACTTTTGATAAAAAATTCCCCCAAAATGCTGACGGATGTGTCTATAAGATTCCCTGTAAAATATGCGATAAAGTTTATTACGGTCAAACCGGTAAAAATCTTGAACTAA
>WNWK01034841.1:0-20194 GCA_009830355.1 Cherax destructor
CAGAGAAGTGAAGCATATGCAACAGTATCAAAAAACGATTCACTGGTATAATATCACTAAAACCTGGGGTTGAAATCAGGCGTTCTGTCGACCAGTATGTGGTGACAGTGTGCTTATACACATGTGGCATAAGCATTATTGTGGCAAAGAACAGGTAAATCTCTGCCACAGTTGTGTCCTTCCACTGGTGTAGCCGTGAATTTGGTGAAAGAAATGTGTTTGCCATGGTGTACTCATAGTATATGTTGCTTTCCCTGACAATAATGTCCATCAGGGGTTCATCGAAGAATAACTGAAAGCATTCTAGTTCAGTAGCATTGTTCCCAAGTGTACACGATGGCCGTATTCCACTTTGTGCTTCATCAAAGTCATGGGGATTGGGAACAAAATTGTCACCTTGCTGCCAATCTCAGATGTGGTCTGCTGGTGCGTACTGGATATTGACAGGTGGTTGTGGTTGTGCAGGTTGTGGAAGTGTGGGGGTGGTTGATGGTGGTTGTGCTGAGTTAGCAGCGTGGGTACCAGCGTGGCCGCTCGTGGTGGCACATGACTCATGCCACCGCCAACACCACCACCACTACCTGCTACCCCACGCACATTACGCATACCCATTGTAACAATATCGTCATCTTCACAATCAATTCGTGGTGTAGGTCAAGAGATGTACTCCGAGATTTACTCCTTTTCCTTGGAATAGCATATGGCACACTACCAGAACGCATGTTGCATCGTACATACTGCCGCTTCACTGGAGAATAATCTCCCTCACTGTCGCCACTAGAACTGCTTTCAATAGCTTTGAAATCACTGTCATCATCACTTACACTGCTCACATCAGAGTCTTCTACACGTTGAAATAGTTTCCTCTTTCGTTCTGGTACAGGTGAACGTGAATGAGACGGCCCAGCACCAGATGTGGACGGTTGTGGGTCATCTGGATTTTCATCACTAATTATGTTATCCTGGGCACTGCTTTCGGTCACACCCTTTTGAAAACCATGGAATTCACTTTCACTGGCACTTCCATCACTGTTAGAACTATCACTTGGGAAGAGAAGGCCTCCAAATCGCCGGGGAGTGAGGTACTTCTTACCGCCTGGCATCGTGAACAAGGACTACAAACATGGCGCTCCCACAATGCACCACTGAGTCCCCGATTTTTTTCATACTGCGCACACCCACCACACAGACCCATTCTCTCACATGTAGGCCTATCAGCTTTCTCCGGCTTCATTTGAAGCTGCTAGAATTTAGGTGTAAATACGTCCGAAACATTGGCTCGTAAGACGTATATATACGACTGAAACAGTCAAAGGGTTAATGTGCCCAAGAGTGATTATTACATAATAGAGAGATGTGCTCACAGAAAATGTAAATAAACCGGGTGGTGCGTGCCGTATCTGAAAGACCGCTCGCCGTATACAAAAGTTTTGGTCATAATTTGAACTCGCCGTATGAATGGAATGCCGAAAGGCAAAACGCCGAAAAGCGGGGCCCTACTGTATACTAAAAATGTTATACAGTGGACCCCCGAGTTTCGTAAAAACTTCACTCCTGAAGTCTGCTCAAGCGCTATTACCGAACGAATTTACTCCCTTAAGGAAAAATGTCACGTAGGTTAGTGTATTTCAGACCCCCAAAAATACACTTCCACAAGCACTTACAATATTATACTTACATAACTGTACGATTTCCGGGGTTTACGAAACTCGGTGGTCCACTGTACAGTACAGTATATGGTGCAAAGGTGACATTATAACAAAATCAAAGATGGTTGACACAAACCCACTACCATTATACAGTGGTCCCTCGACTATCGTAATTAATTCGTTCCAGGAGCTATTACTTAACACAAAAATTACGTAATTCGAAACCTTATTTCCCATAAGAAATAATGTAAATATAATTAATCCGTTTCCACCCAAAAATTTTCACCAAAAATTCATTTTTTTAAAGAATAATTACTATAGTTTTACATACAGAAAACAATGAGAAATAAATATAAAGCACTAATTTTAATGGATAAATAAACATTTGAATCAGTTTTACCTTACTGAAGACTCTTGTTGGCGTATGAGAGAGTCAGGAGAGTTTGTTTTGAGGCAGGACAAGATAGCCCTTCAATATAACACTAATATAAATAAGAAATATTCACACTTATATAAATAATAAATTCTTACACTTTCACTTGGAGGAGATGGTGGCACAGTACTGCGTTCTTGTCAGTGTCCCTATAATCTCAAACATTGTAGAAGTTAGGTTTGAGTCGTCATTTTCTATCGATTAATTGCTTAACTTACTTAAGTAAGTTTATTCAGGTATACACAAATCCAGTTATACATAGATTATCATACATAGCAGCGTATGTGTAGAAACCTAGGATAACCCAAAAAAGTCAGACAGAGTGACATATTTCCATTGCTACACTTTATCACTGGCTGGTGCTATAGCCTTTATCAACTTGTGAAGCTTCTTTGGACCCATGGTGACTTATTTCACAGTGACAATCACTAAACCACCAAAAAAGACACCAAATGTATGTGAATGTTTGAAAGAACGCGCTGGTTAATTTCTCTCAATGGTAAACAACGCTTCACTGGCATCCTGCACAGGCGTAGGGCAGGCGCGGAGCAGGCAGACAGGTCTAATACGTTATGATACACGAGTCCATTTACGATACACGAAATCGAAAAAAGCTTATGTAACACGAGGTTTACAATATACGAGCCTTACGATACTCGGGGGTCCACTGTAGTATGCTCCTTGCTTAGTGATGAATTCGTTTACCAACATGGTCTTTGGAACAGAACTCTGTCGTTAAGTGAGAAGAGGCTGTACTAAACAAACCAACTCTGTGTCAAATCATCTAACCAATTAAAGCAACTCTCCCAAATACTATATGACCTCTAGTCTATTCAGACATCAACTCATACTTAAAATAGTACTGTTTTTACCCTTATTAATTGCACTACATGTGCTTGTAATTTTGTTTGTGCAATTGTTAATTTTATAATGTATAATTGTACTACTTGTAATATTGTTTCTTGTTATGTGCAACTGGAAGATTTCAACTTGAGACACCTAAAATGGGAGTGTAAATAATATTTTAGCAGAGATCACCCCAGGAGGCAGCTCAGATGAAAATTCACACACACACGAGCTATTAAATCTCTGCACCAAATTCACCTTAAACCAGCAAATATTAGAGCTTACAAGACTAGAAAATATGCTGGACCTCATCTTCATTAACAATGACGATCTGATACATAATATAACCGTATCAAAGACAATACACTCAGATCACAACATAATAGAGGTACAGACATGTATGCACAGGGCTCCTGACCAGCAAAATGTGATCCATCATGAGAGTGTCTTCACAAAATTCAACTTCAATGACAAAAACATACAATGGGAACAAGTCAACCATGTCCTAAACGAAACAAGCTGGGAAGATATCCTTGCAAACCCAAACATCGCCCGCGCTGCCAGACGAACGCCTAACCCAAGCTAAAGGAAATAAAGCCTCCTCCATAGCTTCACTAGTGATACTATGAGCGGAAATCGCAGAGGAACCAACAACAGTACCAAGAAACCAACGCTAAGGACTTTGAAACACAACATGTCTACACAACAGAAAGCCGGTGCATCAACAACCCCCCACACCCCCGCCCGGACCCCGACGACAACAATAACATCACCCACCATGGCTGACTCTCCCACCAACCCCACCAGCTTCGTAGGATTCCTTCCTGGGCACCAAGGTATGACTACTCCTGATACTATTAGGGAATACATCATTGCCCTTGAAGCTGAAAACAAAGACATCAAAGCAAAACTAGTGAAATATGAATCCAAGCTAACTAACCTCGAGATCAAGATCCAAAACCTTGAAGAGAAGATTACATCGGGAAGTACTGACACACAAAATACTCTACAAACAGTTATAACCAGTCACACCGATCAAATAACAACTCTGAATATGAAGGTGGAAGAAGCAATCAAGGACTGGAATAACAACATGCACACTCGACTTGATGAATATCTTGATTTTCAAGATGACAAAACCGAACAAGATAACTTGTCTGATGCAGTTATAATAAACAGCAACCACATTCCCAGAGACATAACTCAATCCCAGTGCAAGGAAACTGCTATCAACATATTACAAGACCACCTACAAGTTAATGTGCAAAGGAATGAAATCAAGGAAACACGATTGCTAGGAAAACAAGGTAAACCTAGTATAATGATCAGACTTCATTCATATGATACAAAAAGAACCTAACTAAATCAGCAATTACAATGAAATGTGGAGTATACATCAACGAGTGCCTAACCAGGAAACGTCAAAACCTTCTGTTTAGGCTGAGAAAACTTAAACTGGAGAACAAAATCCATCAGTGCTTCGCTCGTGATGGGAAAATACTAGTTCGAAAAGTATCAACAGGTCAGCAATTTTCTATATCAAACGAACGTGATCTCACCAACTTCCTTAGACAAGCTGACATTACCATTACTGATTAGCCTATTGTCCTCAACACATAATATACGTGTGGTGTATTAGTGTATGTTACTACTACTTTGTGAAATTTTTTGTACTAACTTTATACTAGCTAGTACCAACTACCTCATACATTATGTACTTTACTTTTAGTGCTATTACTTGCTTCAACTTTATAATATAAATCAAATCTTGCTTCTAAGTTAATTTTATATCATATTTACTATCTGTCCATTTAATTTAATCCCCATTTATATATTCTCTTGAAATAGTTCCCAGCAAATCAATACCTAGTACTGCCTTTCATCCAATAATTCCTTTACTTAAGGTGCTAATTCTGGTGCTAAGTGTTTTACTCTTTTATTTATATTATATTCCTAAAGTGTTAACTCGTAATTAAGGTGCTATTTTTAGTGCTAAAGTGTTTTACTCTTTTTATTTACTATTATATTCCCTAAAGTGTTAACCTCATTGTTTACTATTATATTCCCTAGATTTTATTTAAAAAAAAAAAAATCTAACTGCCACAGTTCTTTTATTAATTTTTATTATAATAATTAAGGTGCTAACTCAGGTACTAATTTACTTTACTTTCATTGTTTGCTATCATTTTCCCTAGCTCCTTTATTCCCAGCTTTAGTAAACTACCATAGTTCAATTAATTGCATTTGTATAAATTGACTAAGGTACAAATTCACGTGCCAAGAACTCTGTCAAATACCCTGTATCTCTACAAACTCTTATTAAAAATTTGTAATAATCAAATAGTTCCTAAGCATTTATTCTAGTATCATATTATTAAGTTTAGTATTATCTATTCTTCTCAGGTCTAGTTATAGAATCACATCAAATCTTATGATTACAGGAATTGATCCTGATATCAACCTATTATTAAATGACTTACATGATTCCAACAGCAACTGTAACTATTACACACAGATCAAGCAAAGACATACTCAGAGCCAACAATAACATAACTATCTTCAATTACAATGTTAGATCTTTGAGCAAACATTATGATGACCTCACAGCACTACTCCAATCCCTCCAGACCAATATGTCAATCATCACACTCACTGAGACCTGGCTGAAGCCTGATACTACAGATGTCTATGCCATCCCAGGTTACACAGCCATTCACAATTGTAGGACAGATCAGCGAGGGTGGAATAGCTATATATTACTCAGATCAACTTGAATGTATCAACAACTCTTGCATAAGGGATGAGCATGGAGAATATATTATAGCTAAATTTAAATCAAAAGACCTGCAAAAACCCCTCACAGTGATAAACATCTACAGATTACCACAGTAAACATTCACCATTTTAGTGAAAAACTAGGTAACCTAATAACTGATGCACACATGAACAAAGACCATTTGCTACTCACAGGAGACTTCAATATAAATCTCTACATGACCAGGACCCACAAGTAACAGAATTCACAAACACTATGAGCAACTGCTTGTTACTACCAACAATATCAAAACCTACAAGAATCTCCGAGAATAGTACCTCATTACTAGACCACATCTGGACTAATACTATAGCCCCTCTAAAATCAGGCATCATCACAGACAACACCACAGACCACTATCCGACCTTTCTCATAACTAATCTTGGTAAATTGCCCTAGATATTACAAAAGTTACCTTCAGACTACATAATGAGTCAGCTGTAAATAACTTTATAACAGCTATGATTAACATTGACTGGCATAATGAGTTAGAAACATATACAGATACTAATGAATGCATCAAGAATTTCCTTAACAAAACCCACCACCTCTATAACAAACATTGCCCTAAAAAAACTAAACAGATCACAGCTAAGAGACTTAACAATCTCTGGCTAACACCCAGCATCCTTAAATCCATTAACAAAAGGCACCAATATGAAAAACAATACAGAAGGAGGTCTAATAACCTAGAAAACAATCCCAAACGCTAAACTCATCAAGCCCTTACCAGCTGATAAGGAGATCAAAAATTGTTTATGAGAACAGACTCCAGAACATAAAATTTATTTTTATTAACACATCGCGATTCCCACCAAGGCAGGGTGGCCGAAAAGAAAAACTTTCATCATCATTCACTCCATCACTGTCTTGCCAGAAGGGTGCTTTACACTACAGTTATAAAACTGCAACATTTACACCCTCCTTCAGAGTGCCGGCACTGTACTTCCCATCTCCAGAACTCAAGTCCGGCCTGCGGTTTCCTGAATCCTTCATAAATGTTACTTTGCTCACACTCCAACAGCACGTCAAGTATTAAAAACCATATGCCTCCATTCACTCTATCAAACAGCTCACACATGCTTGCTGGAATCCAAGCCCTCGCACACAAAACTTCCTTTACCCCCTCCCTCCAACCTTTCCTAGGCCGACCCTACCCCGCCTTCCCTCCACTACAGATTTATACACTCTCGAAGTCACTCTGTCTCGTTCCATTCTCTCTACATGTCCAAACCACCTCAACAACCCCTCCTCAGCTCTCTGGACAATCGTTTTGGTAATCCGCACCTCCTCCTAATTTCCAAACTCCGAATTCTCTGCATTATATTCACACCACACATTGACCTCAGACATGACATCTCCACTGCCTCCAGCCTTCTCCTCGTTGCAACATTCATCACCCATGCTTCACACCCATATAAGAGCGTTGGTATAACTATACTCTCATACATTCCCTCTTTACTTCCATGGACAAGGTTCTTTGTCTCCACAGACTCCGAAGTGCTCCACTCACCCTTTTCCCTCATCAATTCTATGATTCACCTCATCCTTCATAGACCCATCCGCCGACATGTCCACTCCCAAATATCTGAATACATTCACCTCCTCCATACTCTCTCCCTCCAATCTGATATCCAATCTTTCGTCACCTATTCTTTTTGTTATCCTCATCACCTTACTCTTTCCTATATTCACTTTCAATTTTCTTCTTTACACACCCTACCAAATTCATCCACCAACCTCTGCAGCTTTCTTTCAGAATCTCCCAAAAGCACAGTGTCATCAGCAAAAAGCAACTGTGACAACTCCCACTTTGTATTTGCTTCTTTATCTTTTAGCCTAACACCTCTTGCCAAGACCCTCGCATTCACTTCTCTTACAACCCCATCTATAAATATATTGAACAACCACGGTGACATCACACATCCTTGTCTAAGGCCCACTTTTACTGGGAAATAGTCCCCTTCCCTCCTACACACTCTAACCTGAGCCTCACTATCCTCATAAAAACTCTTCACTGCTTTCAGTAACCTTCCTCCTATTCCATACACCTGCAACATCTGCTACATTGCCCCCTATCTACCCTATCATACGCCTTTTCCAAATCCATAAATGCCACAAAAACATCTTTCCCTATCAAATACTGTTCACCTATATGTTTCACTGTAAACACTTGGTCTACACACCCCTACCCTTCCTAAAGCCCCCTTGTTCATCTGCTATCCTGCTTTCTGTTTTACTCTTAATTCTTTCAATAATAACTCTACCATACACTTTACCAGGTACACTCAACAGACTTATTCCCCTATAATTTTTGCACTCTCTTTTGTCCCCTTTGCCTTTATACAAAGGAACAATACACGCTCTCTGCCAATCCCTAGGTACCTTACCCTCTTCCATACATTTATTAAATAATAGCACCAACCACTCCAAAATTATATCCCACTTGCTTTTAACATTTCTATCTTTATCCCATCAATCCCAGCTGCCTTACCCCTTTCATTCTACCCACTGCCTCACGAACTTCCCTACACCCACAACTGGCTCTTCCACACTCCTACAAGATGTTATTCCTCCTTGCCCTACACAGAAATCACAGCTTCCCTGTCTTCATCAACATTTAACAAATCCTCAAAATATTCTCTCCATCTTCCCGATACCTCTAACTCTCCATTTAATAACTCTCCTCTCCTATTTTTAACTGTCAAATCCATTTGTTCTCTAGGCTTCCTCAACTTATTAATCTCATTCCAAAACTTTTTCTTATTTTCAACAAAATTTGCTGATAACATCTCACCCACTCTCTCATCTGCTCTCTTTTACATTGCTTCACCACTCTTTTAACCTCTCTTTTTCTCTCCATATACTCTTCCCTCCTTGCATCACTTCTACTTTGTAAAAACCTCTCATAGCTAACTTTTTCTCCCTTACTACTCTCTTTACATCATCATTCCACCAATCGCTCCTCTTCCTCCGCACCCACTTCGCCTGTAACCCAAACTTCTGCTGAACACTCTAACACTACATTTTTAAATCTACCCATACATTTCGACCCCATTGCCTACACTCTCACTAGCCCATCTATCCTCCAATAGTTGTTTATATCTTACCCTAACTGCCTCCTCTTTTAGTTTATAAACCTTCACCTCTCTTTACTTACTGATTCTATTTTCCTTGTATCCCATCTACCTTTTACTCCCACTGTAGCTATAACTAAAAAGTGATCTGATATATCTGTAGCCCTCTATAAACATGTACATCCTGAAGTCTACTCAACAGTCTTTTATCTACAATACATAGTCCAACAAACTACTGTCATTACGCCCTACATCATATCTTGTATACTTATTTATCCTCTTTTTCTTAAAATATGTATTACCTATAACTAAACCCCTTTCTATACAAAGTTCAATCAAGGGCTCCCATTATCATTTACACCTGGCACCCCAAACTTACCTACTACACCCTCTCTGCATGTTTCTCCCACTTTAGCATTTAGGTCCCTACCACAATTACTCTCTCATTTGGTTCAAAAGTTCCTATACATTCGCTTAACATCTCCCAAAATCTCTCTCTCTCTCTACACTCCTCTCTTCTCCAGGTGCATACACGCTTATTATGACCCACTTTTCGCATCCGACCCTTATTTTAATCCACTAATCCTTGAATTTACACATTTATATTCCCTCTTTTCCTTCCATAACTGATCCTTCAACATTATTGCTACCCTTCCTTAGCTCTAACTCTCTCAGATACTCCTGACTTAATCCCATTTATTTCTCCCCACTGAAACTCGCCTACCCCCTTCAGCTTTGTTTGCTAGGGCCAGGACATCCAACTTCTTTTCATTCATAACATCGGCAATCATCTCTTTCTTATCATCAGCACTACATCCACGCACATTCAGACAACCCAATTTTATAAAGTTTTTCTTCTTCGTTTTTAGTAGATTTGTACAGGGAAGGGGTTACTAGCCCATTGATGAGCCTGGAAACCTATTCTAGAAATATATGTAAACAGCACTCAATTATCAGAGCAGATGACATCTCTACTGGACATCAACAGACTAATGTCTTTTCCTTCCACCATGGAAAATCAGAGAAAATCAAGCTCAAACCCGTCAACAGACTGCCTCTAGAAACACCTAAAACCTAATACGTGTATGCTATAGCTCCTACCATACCATTGAGTACTAAAGCTCTAAGTCAACACCCTAGAAACAAGAGCAGAGAGACATAAACAGCCTACCAACTTTTATGTACAAAAGCTTCACAGGTACTGTCACCAATTATAGCAACACTATTCAATAAATCCATTGAAGCCTCTACCTTTCCATCAATTCTCAAAATAGCTAGGGTCACCCGATCCACAAAGGAGGTGATCAAACAGACCTGAATAATTATAGACCAATTTCTAATTTACCATTGCTTTCTAAAATCTTGAAAAATTAATTCATAGACAAATCTATTCCTACCTCGTCTCACACAATGTACTCAACCCCTGTCAATTTGGATTCAGGACAAACAAGAGCACAAACGTGCTATTACGCACATGTTGGAGTTAATATATACAGCACTTGAGAAAAGAAGTCCCACTGGGAATCTTCATTGATCTCCAAAGCTTTTGATACAGTCGACCATGATTTACTGCTCACAAAATTAGCACATTATGGTATAGGGGCACCCACTCAACTACCTAAAATCATACCTCACCAACAGAAGCCAATACGTGTACACAAATGGAGCGAACTCTTCCACACAACCAATTACAGTCGGAGTCCCTCAAGGAAGTGTCCTGGGGCCACTCCTATTCCTCATTTACATAAATGACCTACCGAATGCATCACAACTACTCAAACCCATTTTATTTGCAGATGACACAACATATGTCTTCTCTCACCCAAATCCAGTTATACTGGCCAACACTGTTAATGCCGAATTACAGAAAATATCAACATGGATGACGACTAACAAGCTTACTCTCAATACTGACAAGACCTACTTCATACAGTTTGGAAGCAAAGCACAAATGTTCCTTAACATAACACTTAATGGTACACCCATCACAAGACTCACAGAGGAAAATTCCTAGGAATCCACCTTGACAGTAGCCTTAAATTCCAAACACATATACAACAAATTTCCAAGAAAATCTCGAAGACAGTAGGCATATTATCAAAGATACCTATTATGTACCTCAATCAGCTCTCCTTGCACTATATCATTCACTTATCTACCCGTATCTCACCTATGGAATCTGTGCATGGGGATCACAACGTTAAATCACCTTAGACCACTCATAACACAACAAAAGGCCGCAGTCAGAATGATAACAAATTCCACTCTAGACAGCATACTCCACCAATATTCAAAGTCTCAAACTACTCACCGTAAGAACATTCATACTTACTCTTGTGCCTACTACATATATAAAACTTTACACTCTAATATAAACCCTCTGCTCAAAACTCTCTCACCAACTTTAATAGGACCCATGACCACAACACACGACACAGATCACTTTTTGATATACCCGTGTTCATATCAACCTATGTAAAAATTCTATGCACATAAAGGGCCCCAGAATCTGGAATTCATTACCAGTAAATATTAAGATAATCTTGTCTGAAAATCAATTTAAGACTCAACTCAAAAACCACCTACTCACCCAACCAAATGATCATACTATAAACTTTTGAAATGCTCATTGTTACTTTCCTATCGATAATCTCAATTTTAATAATATTTTTACAAGTACCCCTACCATATTATAAGTTAATGTAAAAAATGCTCAATGTTTATTTTCTTGATAATCTCAATTCATATTATCATTCAAGAATCTTAACACCTGTAAAATAGTTAATATCTTTAAATATAATAATTTAACAGTAAAATTTCATCATGAAATTTTGAAAAAAATTTTGTTGAAAACAAAATTTTCATTTATACATGTTTTAAGGGACTAGAATAAGGCCCCCTAATGCCATGGCATGTCAGGGGCTCTCCTTGCCTCAATTTACTTTGAACTCGATACCAATGTAATCTGTAAAAAAAATTTGTTTGTTTGTTTGTTTGTTTGTCACTTGGGACTCGACCTTTCCCTAAAAAAAATAAATCTGTGGTTCTTGAGATCTGCCAGGCACTTTCCATTAAAAAAAGTAAGACAAGTTTAATAAAAAAGAAAAAATTTCCCCAAATACAGACAAAGGGGAAAGAGCCCACGGGGGTTGGAGAGGGGCCAATATACCCAAAATATGAAGGGAGGAATGTCGGTGTAAGGGTTGTGTAACCCTTCTTAGGAAAATTAAAAAAGAATAAAAAAAAGAAAAAAAAACAATGAAAAAAACACTTTATTTAGTAGAATTTTTTATGAAATAAAAAATTTACTTTAATGAATTCAAACCCTTTCTTAAAAAAAAATGAAAATGAAGCAAATTTTCGGAAGCTAAAAATGAAAGTTGAAGCAATATGTACAGAGGGGGTTGGTAAATATGCTTTTGGATGTCTTGACACGGGTTCCCTTTTTTTCTGAACTCCTTTTTGTTGTTAGAAACGTGGACAAACTTTCGGTCGACGGATGTTTCCAAATCAATCATTTCCCATCCAATAAAAAACTGGTTAACTGAGGTATCGGGGACTTAGGGGGGGGGTACAAGTGAATCTCGGGTTGCCTGAGTTTTTCATTGTGCTAGGGGAAACCCCACTTTTGAAAGGGACGGTTGGGGGTTTAAAGGGTCCCCGGGTTCCCATTTGGGAGATCCCTCCCGTCCTCCGTTTTGAGCCAGATGACCTCGTGGTTCAGAAGGCTGGGAATAAGGGCAATTCCACCACCCCTAAAATCACTCTCTGGTGGGGAAAGGGGCCTTTAAAGAAATGGTGAGACAAAAAATTTGCAAATAAGACAAGGCAGGGGCGAGCAGAATTAAGTTCCCAAAATCATGAGTGAAGTTTAACTAAAATCAAGGAAGCTCTTAATAAACAAAATAAGACAGAAGAAGCTGTGAAGACTTACGGGGGAGTCGGGGTGGGTCAATGACAAATTCCTGGCGAAGCCAGCCCCCTTCACCCTCACCGTGTGGAAAAAGGGGGGGAATGGGGACAAGACACTGCCCCACCTTACGAGCTACCCCAACTATCCCATCAGACATTCACACTTTCATTACTCATCTATGGACTTTTCCCCCGTCAGTGAAATTGCAAATATCAAACTTAAGCTGAAGGAATCTTACGGAGACAAGAAGCGGAAGAACTAAAGTCGAAATGAAAAAAAACAAACAAAATACATGGGACCCGATTGATGGTCCCCCACACCCTTTTAGTGTTGATTTTTTTTTAAAACTTTTGTAATATTGGGGGTCTAAAAGGACTGCTGTTTTCATCATTTCATGGAGATAAATACGTTTGGTAATGGCACTTGAACAGCATTCTGGAAAAAAATATCGTAAGGGGGAATGTCTTCTTTCCCAAGGAAAAAAAATCCGTATTGGGGGTTTTTTTAGGCAAGATGGACATAACAGATGGCACCAAGAAAAGAGTGAGATGCAAAGTCAACGATCAGTGCAAAGGCTGCCCGACAAGGGGCCAATCAAAAGGATTCTTTAGAACAAAACCCAAAATTTGGTCATCTCAAAAAACTCGGATATTATCCCAACACTACAAGACTTTTAAAGGCAATAAACAACATGCCCTCCTCTGCCCCCGGCCCAGACTCAGGAACTTGAAAGAACTACGGACCTTTAGCCTTAACATCCCATATCATTAAAATCTTTAAAAGGTTTTTAAAGCAAGATCGAAAACCCCTAAAATCCCATCAATTGCAAACCCAGGGCGACAGGGGTTTTTTGGGGGGTGTCCCTGCCCCCAGTACTGGCCCCAACATGACGGGGTCATGGATGCTGAGAGAAATAAACAAAATCCCAGATCTAGTTTTAAAAGACTTTGCAAGGCCCGGAAAGTGTGACCATGGGTTAATAGCCCCTTGAAATGCGTGATAAAGGAATAACGGGAAAAAGGTTGATAATGGACCCTATAACTTCCTGACAATGCAAAATGAATGGTTCAAAGAAGCCCAAGTTGATATATCAGACCATAAAACCAGCCCGGGTATCTTTTTGGGGAAAAGCTTTTTCCGCTTTGGTTCTGATCCAATACAAAGTAGAAATTAAAAGGAGGGGGTTTGAGGTAATCAGTCCCGGCCCTTAGTCGATGTTTCCCAGTCCATCAATCTTAAGGAAAAGCAGCATAGGGCAAATAAAAGTTGCTTATATACTGTGGGCAGGTGGGGCCGCGGGGGAGGAGGGGGGGTCTACTTTGTATTGGACTGATAAAGGCCACTGTGTTGCGCGTTTCCAAATAAAAAATACCCAAGTGTTGCATATGTGTCTGATATATCAACTTCCAAACAAAAAAGAACACAAAGGTAATAGTAAACGATTAAAGTCTAAGGCCCTATTGTAAAAAATTTTTAAAGGCACAGTACCGCCCCTTCCTATTCCTCACCCTCATATCTGACATAGACGAGATTAACCCTAGCTCGGGTTTTCCCTTTTGGGATGACCCCCCAAATTTTAAACGGACATCAACCAAATCTTCAAATGGGACTCAAAAAATTTGAAGTTCAATGAAGAAAATTTCAACTACTCTGATATGGAAAACGGGGAAAATTTAAAAACTGTATCAGGAAAACAAAAACTCTAACAATAAAAATGAGAAAAAGTAATTTTGAAGGACCGGGGGAGTGTTTGTCAGATCTTTCCTTCAAGGCCGCAACAATGTATCTACCCGCATCTGCTGGGAAAAGAATGGGATGGATAATGAAAACCTTCAAAACTGGGGGCCCAAAAGCCCATGATGATTTCTTCAAATCGTTTGTTCTCTCTAGGCTGGAATATGTACAAAATTTTTCTTGAAGGCAGGCAAAAAACCCTGGAGATGAAAAGAATTTTCACTCACACTAAGAGATAAGGCACCTAAATTCTGGGAGCGGGTTTGAAACCCCTTTGGGTTTGTACATTTATTCCCTGGAATGCGGGCGAAAGAAAATTAAAAGATAATATCTTTTTGAAAATCCTAGAGGGATTAGTACCAAAACCACGAAAATAAACTCCCTATGGAAAAAGACTCGGAAGGAAATGCAACATCCCTGCGGTAAAAAGCGGGGGCCACAGTCGCAAAGGAGAAAACAAAAAAATTTCGGGGGTTTAAAATTAAATGGCCCAATCGTATATACTTTTACTACCCCATTCCCCCAAAATATTTTGAAAAAAAAAAAAAAAATGTTTTTTAGAAATAAAAATTTTTTTTCTAAGTGTAAAAAGCAAAAAAATTTTTTTTAGGCTCGTGCCTGATATAGACCAAGAATTTGGGCCTTTGAATTTTTCCCTTTGCAGGCAACATGGGTTTGGTTTCCCCAGAAGTTTTGGGATATTTTTTTTTATTTTATTTTATTTTTTTTGTTCTAAACTAATGGGGGGGTTTTTTCTGAAATTTGGTACTAAATTGCCCTAAAACAACGGGACAGGTAAACTTTACCGGGGTTTTTGGGTTTTACTAATGTCTGGAATATATAAAAAAGTATTTATAGGTTCCAGCAATGTTTTGCATATGTGGGAGTATAAAATAAAAAAATTTTAAAAAAAAAAAAAAGGAATAATAATAGGAACAATAATAAGAATAATGAAAATAATAAAAAGAATAAGAAAAATGGGTTCCCCTTGAAGCTGTGTAAAAACAAATCAGTCCACTTTTGACAGGGGAAATCGATAATTGGTGACATTTTTTGAGCGTACGCGAGGGTGCAGTGATAAGATAAGAAAAGGGGTGACATTTGATGCTCCCCTCTGTTTTCACTTTTTTACACAACCTATCTTCTTTAAACTCTGTCTATCTTGTCTTTCAAGCTCTCTGTCTTCTTTCTGTCTGCCCCGTGTGTGTCTTTATGTCTGCCTGTGTGTCTGACCCCCTTTTTCTGCCTGTGTGTGTCTGTTTGTCTGCCTGTGTTCTTTTTCTGTCTGCCTTTTTGTGTGTGTGTTTTTGTCTGCCTGGTTTTCTTTTCTTTCTGTCTGCCTGTGTGTGTGTCTTTCTGTCTGCCTGTGTGTTTTTCCTTTTTTGTTTTTTTCTGCCTGCCTTTTGTGTCTTTCTGTTTCCTGTGTGTATGTCTGCCCGTGTGTTTTTCTTTCTTTTTTGTCTTTCTGTCTGCCCTTTTGTGTCTTTTTGTCTGCCTGTGTGTTGTTTGTCTGCCTGTGTGTTTGTTTTTGTCTGCCCGTGTGTTTGGGCTTTCTGTCTGTGTGTTTTTGTGTCTTTCCCGCTGCCTGTGTGTGTCTGTCTTTCTGTCTCCTTTTGTCTGTCTGCCCGTGTGTGTCTGTCTTTCTGCTGCCTGTGTGTCTGTCTGCCTTTTGTGTGTCTTTTTTTTCTGTCTGCCCTTTTGTCTGTGTGTCTTTTGTCTGCCTGTGTGTGTCTGTTTGTCTGCCTGTGTTCCGTCTTTCTGTCTGCCTTTTGTGTGTGTCTGTTTGCTCCCGTGTGTCTTGTCTTTCTGTCTGCCTATGTCTTTCTATCTGCCTGTTTGTCTGTCTGTCTGTCTCTTTGTGTGTGTCTGTCTTTCTGTCTGCCTTTGTACCTTGGGGAGAGACGAAATGGGCAAAAGACGGGTACAGACAGAAAAACCCAAAAACAGTCAATCAAAGCCAACCAGCTAGGCAAAGAGGGAGCCAGGCGAAACCAGCCTGCTGAAATGTATTAACATTCCCGAATCCCCTTTACTTAGGGCATAGGTTATAGGACATTTTTGGCAGGATGGCCTACCAGTGGTATAAAAAAAGAAAGGGGGTTCTTTTTAGGTTTTTTCAAGGTTTTTTATATTTCCTCGACCACTTGGCCCCATCCATCTCAAAGCCACTAAACTCTGGGTCAACATCCTTTCCTCTTAAAAAAGGGGTTTTTTTATGTCATGACATCAGTGAATCCCTGGTGTTTTTTGGGTGTTTGCTCTGGGTGGTAATTTAAATTAAACCCCACGAGGTACTAAGTGGTCCCAGGTTTTTTAATACTGCCCCACTGAGTGTTAAGACCCATTCAATACTGACCAAGGGATCTCAGGCCCCAAACGTGCCCCAAAATTTTGGGGGCAGGAAAAAAAAATGTTTATTTCATTTGGAGGCTAAACGGCCAAAAGTGATCTCGTTTGGACAGTTTAAGGGTTAAATGTTTAAACAGTGACATACTGTATATTGTAATAAACAATAAAAAAATCAGCTCTAATATCGTTAGGTAGGATCCTGGTCAGAGAGCCCGTCGTAAGTTCGAGTCATCGTTAACGAGCATGTCGCTAAGTGAGGAGAGCTGTTTGTGTAACAAGCACAGAGTCAACCTATTCCCCAATTAGAGAAAACACTTTCCTCTGAATTGCCATCGAAAGCAGTACAGTGGTCCCTCGAGTTACGATGGTCCCCAAAATCGCCCTTTTATGTAAGTTTATTTTTTAAATGCTTTTGTAGGTATATTTTGGGGGTGTAAAAGGACTAGTCTATTTTACATTATTCCTTATGGGATAAATTCGTTTGGTAATGGCACTTGAACAGCATTCTCAAACGAAAAATTCGAACTCGAGGTACCACTGTATATATTTCTGGTTAATTGAGGTTTAGGTAACATTTATAAAGGTATTCAATGAAGCTGGTTAGCTGGAAATACAGTGCCTGCTGTTCAGGAGGGCCATCTGAACTATGATGTCAGCACACTTATGGCAATATAACAAATGAATTAATAATAGTGAATGTGTTTTCCTTTTTTGGGTCACAAAAGTGTTGGGAGATGACTAGGTTTAAAAAGTTTGTAGTTTATTGTGGTTTAGGTATGCTAAATTGGAAGTACCAATTTGATAATTGTACTGAACTCATACTTTCTATTATTGTGTATTCTTAATTATAATACATGGACCCTTGGTTTTCATCGATAATTCTTTCCGGATTGCTGTTTGAGTCCCGTTACCAAATAATTTTTCCCATAAGGACGAATGTAAATTAGATTAGTCGTTTCAGACCCCAAAAATACACTTTCAAAAGCACTTAAAAATACACTTACATAATTGTTCGAGTTGGAGCTGTGAAACTGAGGGGCCACTGTATGTACTGTAGTGAGGGTAAGTTGATTATTAAATTCATGGATGAAAGGACACAATTGCATACACTTAGGACATATTTATTGGATATGTTTCAGTCCTATGACCAAGTCCCAGGACTGAAACATATCAGTATATCTTCTACCACCATTTGTTAAGTTCATATCAATGAATGTTCTCATACGTTCCTCAGTACCTTTTATTGTTTTATTTTCAGAATAATGCCTGTCCAGAAGAGTATTGCCCTTAGCAATTTATGTATTGAGATAATAACACAACTGCTCATTGAAATAATATCAATGTGCCACCATGAATCTAATAGCAAAACAGAAGTCTCTAAAGACACTCATGAGCAACAAGATGGCAGCCATGAAGGGCACCAAGACACTCAAGAGCAACAAGATGGCAGCCATGAAGGACACCAAGACACTCAAGAGCAACAAGATGGCAGCATGAAGGACACCAAGACACTCAAGAGCAACAAGATGGCAGCCATGAAGGACACCAGCATCCTGAGAACATTACAGTAGAGGACAATGGTATAAAAATCTCTGAGCAAGGGCGCACCATTTTCCTAACAGAACAGTGAAGAAGGGGGTTGTATGCAGTGGACAACAAAAAATTTAAACAAGGGGAAAGTAAGTTGTAACCCCAAAAACTCTGAAAAAAAAATAATGTTAGCCAAACCATCCTGAGGACACAAAAAATCATTTCTAACGTCAGAGACTGGTCTTGACCATCAAAGTCATAAGACAGACACAGATGATAAAATTCCGATATTCTAAGAAAACCCATGGTCGTTCATAGTAAAAGGGTTCCTTGGAGGAGAAAAATGCAGCCCTATAAAAATTGAAAGGAAAATTTAAAAAGGAAAATAGTAAGTACATTATAAAAATTGAGGCAGTGTTCTCTTTATTTTCCTAAAACCTAGTTTTTTTTTTGTGATAGCAGGGTATGAGAGTCTGCGACTTGTTTTAAAAACCCTAAACCATTTTGTCACAGTTTTTTTAACAAAAGCCTGCAAAATCAGATTATGGATGTGAATTTGGCTGCAAAAATACTCAAAATTTTTGATTAGTCTAAATTGCCTTACAGTATTTCTTCTTTCTTTTGACAAACTGGCGTATCCCCTGAGGCGGTTTTCATATTTATAGTATGATAATAAATTAGCCAAGATAGCTACAAATTGGTAATATAAAGTAAAAGAAAATAAATAGTACAGATAATGAAAATTCTTAACGTTGGTGGGCATAATACAGTGGAACCTGGGTTTTTCGTGTTTAAACTCGTTCCGAAAAAGGGGAATAGATTTGTTGGGAAACAACATTGAACAGCATTCTGGAACAAAAAAAATTTCAATTTCGGGGTCCATTTATGAAATTTTGGATAATGCGCGGGGGTAATCTCACTCAACGAAAACAAACCAGCTGAGTCAGAATGGGATGTTTTGTGTGCAAGGGCAGGCGGACGCTTGGGGTCCCCAAAAACCATTTCCTCACAAAAAAACCGACGGATGTACAAAACTGGGAAAAAATTTTTGGGAAAAAAAGTCGTTAAAAAATGAATCCAAAAACGGGGCATACAAAAACGAGGTTCCCTGTAATAATAAAAAAAATTTTATTATATTTTTTATTCAATATTTTATTTTTTTTTTAACACATGGGATTCCCCCAAGGCGGGGGGCCCCAAAAAAAAAACTTTCATCATCATTCCTCCATCCTGTCTTGCCAGGGGGGTGCTTTTCCCACAGTTATAAAAATGCAACTTCCCCTTCAGAGTAGCACTGTACTTCCCATCTCAGGACTCAAGTCCGGCCTGCCCCTTTCCTGAATCCCATAAATGTTACTTTGCTCCACTCCACAGCCGTTTTAAAAACCCTTTGTCTCCATTCCTCCTATCAAATAAGCTCACCTTGTGGAAGTCCAACCCCCCGCCCAAAACTTCCATCCCCCCAACCTTTTTGGGATCTGCCCTTTCCCTCCTCGTTTTTACACTGGGGGTTTTTCTGTCTCGTTCCATTCTCTCTAATGTCGAACCCCCCCAACCTCCTCAGCTCTCTGGATAATAGTTTTGGGAATCCCCCCTCCCCCTAATTTCCAAACTCCTTTTCTGCTTTTATTCACCCACACATTGACCTCAGACATGACATCTCCACTGCCTCCAGCCCTCCTTGTTGCAACATTCATCACCCACTTACCCCCTATAAAAGGGGTTGGGAAAACACTCTCATCATTCTCTTCTTTCTTCCAAAAATTCTTTGTCCCCAAACTCAAATGCTCCCTCCCCCCTTTTTCCCTTTTCAATTCTATGATTCACCTCTCCTTCATAGACCCATCT